>QEPC01012574.1:768415-805960 GCA_003113815.1 Sphenodon punctatus | reverse complement strand
CCCCCATAACCTCCCACTCACCCCTGCCAGGCTGCTGAGGCTCTGAGTCTGGGGACTCAGCTCTGATATGCCCCAAATCTGGTGCACTCTGCCCACCCCCGCACCAGTGCCAGTTTCCCCCCCGCCAGCCCCCCATATCCTCCCACTCACCCCTGCCAGGCTGCTGAGGATCTGAGTCTGGGGACTCAGCTCTGCAAGGCCCCAAATCTGGTGCACTCTGCCCTCCCCAAGCCACGACCCCCAAGCCACACCCCCTTGACCCGTTTTGGGCCCGCCGGCAGCTTTGCCGCCAGCACAGGGCCACTAACACTATATTTTCCTGGGCCACTGATTTCCCAATTCACCCCTGATCCCAGATTAAGAAGGCAGGTGACCCTTCTCCGCTTTGAGCTCTTTGACACAGCTATAAGAGGTAGGAGAGAGCAGATCCCTTAGATGAACAGAACCTGCTCATTCTGCCCGCAGGAAGTGGTTACATTAAGCCATCTCATTTTTCCTTGTCCCAAATATAATGACCTGAGGACAATATGGATCGAACCGCTATTTGAGAACCTTCTCTATAGAGGAGAACCTTCTCCTATAGAGGAGAAGAGAAAAGCGTTAGCTGCAGCTACAGATATAACACTAACTAAGGCAATCTCCTTCCTTATGCTTGTGGAGAGAAGACTGAAAGTGTCTAAGGACTCTTACCTTATTGAGAATTGAGATATCCGATTATCCCTTCCCTGGAGCTTCCTTATCTTTTTCTTGAAGCGTATGTATACAAACGCCTCTCCTTCTCAAAGGAATTTCCTTTGAAGCTTTTGATCTATTATTGTCTGTAATATTATTTGGACGCCTCTCTAGTGACATAACTAATAAGACTTGTGATATGAAGCAAATGTAATATTTGTTCTCCCCTATGAGGAGTTTCTTTAGGTTACTACTTTTTCCCATTTATATTTTAACTTTGTTTTATTAATTGGTATAGCATAAATTATGGAAACAAAGAATTATGATTATTATGAAGCCACTGAAGGGACACTAGAGGTATCCCTCATTTGTGCCACTCTATCTGTTCATCCCATAGTCATGTCCACCTTCTTCGTAGCATAGTTGGATCGACAGAAATCCCCTCAGCATTTGTAATTATCAATGATCTTACATTTTCCAAATCTTACTACTCCTCACTGTAGTATCCCAGTCCTAAGTAGCAGCATAATATATGCCAGGGGTTGGGGAACCTTAGGCCCAGGGGCCAAAGGTAGTCTATGGCAAGCTTTCATGTGGTCCCTTTCCAAAAGGGGGCAGATCCATGTCACAAATCCAGGATCTGGGTTCTCCTTTCCTTGCGTACACCCTTTAAGAACTTATGGTCCTCAGAGCTTGTACTAATTTTCAAAATGGTCCTTGGGAGGGAAAAGGTTCCTCACCCCTGAAATATGCTATGTGATGGGATATACATTTATATAGTGTGCTAATTTATGGTTTATTTCTATTTCAGATATTTTACTTCTGAGTGCACGCTTGAAACATATCAGGTATTTTGTTTGTTATATTGTTACTGGTTTTCATGTTTGCATGATATTTTTACAAGTCACTGCTGCTCAAATCAAGAACATTTTGCATCTCGTATTGTCATTGACTTTTATGCTTTTGCATTATGACATTTCAGTAAAGTACTGTTATTTGCTATTAACAGCTTTTTTCCCTGTGGTTATCATTCCTCGCTGTTATCCAAAGTCTTTGTGATGTTGGTCTAGGTAGCAGCATTAAAAAAAAAGTATGGACTGATCAGTTTTCTCTCATCTGCATACTCAGGCTCTTTCGGGTTGGAAGAATTGAGTGGAGAGTATTTGGGAAGGTTTACTGTTATTGGAACTGGTGAGGTTGCAGTTCATCTGCATACTCTCCCAGCTGCCTCAGCTGTCAACACCTGAGGACGCCGCGACCCTCCTGGAGCTTGGCCTTTCTGCCACCTGAGTTCCAGCAACCAGCGAGCCAGGAACTGGTGAGGTTGCAGTTCATCTGCATACTCTCCCAGCTGCCTCGGCTGTCAACACCTGAAGACACCACGACCCTCCTGGAGCTTGGCCTTTCTGCCGCCTGAGTTCCATAAGATCACTCACCAGCAGAATTCTACAACAGCAGCTAAGGGTAAGCTTAAGGGTACTTCTCCCACCTGGTGGTGCCTCAGTGGCCAGTAGGTCAGCCACTCTCCACCTCATTCTTCTCTGTCTCTTCTCTATTACCTATCCTCCCCACCATCATGCCTGCCCTAATCTCTCGTCTTTTCTCTCCCTCCTTGTCCCTTTCCCCTCTCCCCCCACCTCTTCCTTCCTCTACTTCCCCCTGCTCCTTCCTCCCTCCCAGCCCATCACTTCTCGCCAACCTCCTCATACTTCTTCCTCCCCCTTGGCTACCTTCTCCTCCTGCTCCTCCCCCACCCTCCCTCTCTCTCGCCTGTCCTGCCGCCCCTTTTCTCCAAATCTTATCCCCATTCCCTGCCTTCCCCCTGATCAGCTCCCATTCTCCTGCTCCCTTTGGAACTGTCACTCCTCTGCCAAAAAAGCACACTACACCCATGATCACTTCCTCTCCCACTCCCTGCAGCTCCTTGCCCCTACTGAAACTTGGATCTCCCCTTCCAACTCTGTCACCCCAGCTACCCTCTCCTTTGGGGGTCTCTCCTTTTCTCACCAGCCACGTCCCGAAGGCTGGGGTGGTGGCGAGGGCCGCCACCTCATTAACTCCTTTCAATTTCAACCACTTTCTCCTCCCCCCCCCCCCTCTCCCCTTCCCTTCGTTTGAGGCTCACTCTGCGCGCCTCTACTCCCCCCTCCATTTCCGTGCTGCTGTCATATACCGTCCCCATGGCTCTCTCTCTTCCTTTCTCTCTGAATTGGAGTACTGGCTCACTTTCTTCCTCTCCGACGATACCCCCACTCTCATCCTCAGTAACTTCAACATTCACATTGCTGTCCCTTCCCACCCCTCCATCTCTCGCTTCCTCTCACTAGCCTCCTCCTTCAACCTCCACCTTTGGACCAACTCCCCCACCCACGCTAATGGCCATTCTCTTGACCTCACCTCATCTTCTCTAGGAACTGCTCTGTCTGTGATCTCTCCTTCGATCTTCATCCCATCTCTGACCACTTCCTTTCTTCTTTCAATGTCTCCCACTGTCCCACTTCCTCTTCCGTGGCCTGAAGGCCATTAACCCCCTGGACTTTGCCTCCTCTCTCCCCGCCCCCCGTGTCCCCTCAGTCTTCTCCTCCCGATTCTGCCATTTCTGCTTTCCATGCCTCTCTCTCTACCACCCTTGACTCCCTTGCCCCGCTCTCCTCCCACCCTGCCCGCTCCCACAACCTCTGTCCTTGGCTCACTCCCAGTATCCGCCAGCTCCACTCCTTCACCCGTGCTGCTGAACGCCTTTGGCGCAAATCGCACTCTCATGTTGACTTCCTTCACTTCAAATTCTGTCTCTCCTCCCTTACTTCTGTTGTCTCCCTCGCTAGACATCATTACTATGCCTCCCGCATTGAGTCCTGGTCTCGGGACCCTCGCTGCCTGTTCTCCACCTTTGACTCCCTCCTCAAGCGCCCGTCCTCCTCCTCCCTCTTTCTTTTCTGCTCAGGATCTTGCTTCCTTCTTCACCTCCAAGATAGACAAGATCCGCCTCGACATCGCTTCCCACTCCTCTCCAATTCCTACTCCCTCCCCTCTTTCCCCTCCTTCTCTCATGTCCTCCTTCCCTCCCACCTCCCTGGAGGAAATCTCCTCCCTGCTCTCCTCCTCCAACCCTTCCACTTGCCCCCAAGACCCCATCCCTCCCGCCTCCTGACCTCCATTGTTCCAACTGTTGCCCCTTCCCTCTTGCACATCATCAACCTCTCCCTCTCTACTGGCTCCTTCCCATCCGCCTTCAAACATGCCACTGTCTCTATCCTCAAAAAGTCCACTCTTGAACCCTCTGACCCTTCTAGCTGTTAGGACAGGGGACAGGGAGAGAGGGTTTGGAACCAGAAGGAATGCAAACACGGGGGACCCAAAGAAGGGAGACCCACGCCCTCCACCCAACTTCACTCGCTCCGGGGCTATATGCTCGATACAAGGAAAAACAACCCCTCAGATTCGTAGTTGGCCCAAGTGCTCTCTTTCGAAAGCAGGCCTGATCATCACAAGGGAGGGAGACAACGCCCTTTGAGCTCAGCCCCCCGCTCGCACTCACAGCACCAGGTGCCCCAGTCACCCCTCTTCACCTTCCACAACCCACACACCCTCACGTGTAGGAGAAGATTCAGGGAGTGAGGATGTGACTTCAGGTGGGGAAAGGAAGGGGGAGGAACCAGGTCTACGGGGATGGAAAGGGGATAGGGCTCAACACTCCGGGGTAAGATCCAGGTAAGGCAATGGGGGAACAAGGCAGTGACCACAATACCCAGTCCACACCCCTCAATCACCCGACACTCTCTACTCTCGCTCTCAGAATCACGTTTACTCACTCACTCCGCCTTCACACACTCAGTCACTCACTCAGTCTTCCACAATAAACCTCCTTCTTCACACAACTCAAGGTACTCCTCTTGCTTGGGGCCAGTCTCACAGCAGGGCCGATCACCGGCGCCGCTGCGAAGACTGCGTTTCTCTTTTAAGGCTCTGGTCCCTCCTTTCGCTGCGCCTGAATGCGTGAGGAGCGTCGCCACGCATCTGCAGGCTCCGCCCCTGTACCTTGCTGCACCACGGGGGAATCCTCATAGTATGTGTCCTGCCGATTGCCACTAGAACCCTGCCCACCTATGACGTGCCTGTCTCCGCCCTCTACTTTGGGCGCTTCCTGGTTCTCTGTCCGTGGCAGCGCTGAAGGCGGCCCCTGCCATAGCAGGCCCTAATACTAGCTATCATCCTGTCTCACTCCTTCCTTTTGCTTCCAAACTTCTTGAACGTGTTGTCTACTCCTGCTGCCTTGACTTCCTCTCCACCAACTCCTCCCTTGACTCCCTCCAATCCGGCTTTCGCCCCCTTCACCCTACTGAAACTGCTCTTGCTAAGATCACCAATGATCTTCTTGTGGCTAAATCTTATCGCTTCTATTCCATTCTTGTCCTCCTTGACCTCTCTGCTGCCTTCAGTACTGTTGACCACTCACTCTTGCTGGATTCACTTCACTCCCTTGGCTTCCACTGTTCCGTCCTCGACTGGTTCGCCTCCTACCTCTCTGACTGCTCCTTCAATGTGTCTCTTGTCAACTCCACCTCATCCTCCCTTCTACTCTCAACTGGTGTTCCCCAAGGCTCTGTCCTTGGCCCTCTCCTCTTCTCTATCTATACCCTGTCCCTAGGCAAACTCATTGCCTCCCATGGCTTCCAATATCACTTCTACGCTGATGACACTCAACTCTATCTTCTACTCCCTCTCTCTCGCCACGTATTCAAACTCGGCTCACCAGCTGTCTCTCTGACATCTCTACCTGGATGTCTCAACGTCAACTCAAACTCAACATGGCGAAAATGGAAGTCCTTATCTTCCTCCCTCATCCTTCCTCTCCCTCTTCCCTGTCGATCCTCATTGATGCGGTCACCATCCTTCCCATCCCCCAAGCCCATAGCTTATGCTTCATCTTTGACTCACCCCTTTCTTTTAAACCCTACATTGACTCTGTTGCCAAATCCTGTCACTTCTCCCTCCATAACATTGCTAAGATTCGCCCTTTTCTCCCTGTCTCCTCTGTCAAAACCCTTGTTCATGCCCTGGTCATCTCTCGCCTCGATTACTGTAACCTCCTTCTCACTGGCCTCCCCTGCTCTCACCTTTCTCCCCTTATCTCCGTCCAAAACTCTGCTGCCAGGGTCATCCACCTCGCTCGTCACTTCGACCACGTGCAGCCCCTCCTCTCCTCTCTTCACTGGCTCCCCCTTCCTGAATGAATCCAGCACAAGCTCCTAGTCTTCACCTATAAAGCTCTTCACAACCTTGCTCCCCCCTACCTCTATGTGCTAATTTCCCTCCGTACTCCAGTCCGTGAACTCTGCTCCTCCTCTGTCCCCTCTCGCCCTCCCACGCCTCCCCTAACCGCCTTCGTCCCTTCTCCTTAGCTGCCCCCCACGTCTGGAACTCCCTCCCTGTCCACATTCGCCTCGCCCCCTTCCTTTGTACCTTCAAATCCTTCCTCAAGACCCACCTTTTCCATTCTGCCTTCCCCGACTTCTTGTTCCCCATACCCAACTCCTGCGGATACTCTCCATCCAGTACAACCTGTTACCTAAGGTCTCATTATCCTCACCACATGAACCAACCAGCCATCATTCTTGATGTAACTAAGCCAAATGCATGCACCTGGGACATCGCATCCTCGTGAATGTTACGCTCCTTGTCTCTCCCTCTGTTCCCCTTCCTTCGTCTCCCCCCCTCCCTCCGTATCTCAGATTGTAAGCCCTAGGGCAGGGACTGTGTCTATTCAATCACTTTGTAAAGAGCCAGGAAATATGCTGGTGCTATATAAATGCTTGTTAATAATAAATTAATAATAATATTGGATAGTATAATTAAAATAAATAAAGAAGTTGGTGAGTTTAAAACAAATAAACAACACTAATTTTTAATAGTTGTTGAAAATAGCTCTCACCTGATGGAAAAGAGGGCTGTGTGTTATGGGGATTCCTAAACCACTGAAACACATTCCAAGGACCATATCATCAGGAGCGTCATTGCTGTAACACCGGCATTTACTAGCAAGCAGTCTTTGGATTGCTTCTCTGCTGAACACCATCCTTAATAGACAAATCAAACAAAATACAGTTGATTAACTGTAACAATTAATGCGGATTACATCTGGTTTCATGGAACAAACCCGCAGTACAGGATATACTCCACTGGTGTAAAAATATTTCCAAAGTTACAAAAATAAGGTAGCATTTAACCTTGATGAACATATTCTGTAAGAATCTGGTAGCCTACTAGATACAGTGGAGCCTGGTTAAGTTGAATTTGGGAGACCTCTAATAGAGTTTGATTTAACTGAAATTTAACTTTCTGGAAGAGTGCAATGGGGTGGGAAGGAGACAGAGGGAATTTTCAGACGTTATGGGCCTCCCTCTAACCACAGTCAATCCCCTGTGGTGGTGGAGAGGCCCGTAACGTCTAAAGGTTTCCTGCCAGATGTTCACCCCAGTGAACCTCCGGCGGGAATCAGATTAACCATGATTCCAGGGGTGAGGCCGGCCTCACCCCCGGAACCATGGTTAGCGGAACCACGATCCGGGAAGAGGCTGGCTTTGGCCACAGTGCACATCTGGCCACCAGCCCTGGCCCGGAGCGTGCTCCCGGCCATGATCCGGGATCGGGTGCAGCAGCTAGATTGGCCGCTGCGCCCACCTGCCTCCTGGGGGGCGGGTGGCTGGGGGAGCGTGCAGGGGGCGGGGCTGTGCGGCCACACGTTGCGCTGCGCAGCCCCTCCCCGTCCCCGATCCCCTGTAGGAATCTGCCGGCACATCTAAAGGATGGCCGGGGAGATTCCTGTCTGGGATTCGAAATGGATACCGGACCGTGGTTCAGTGTGGCGGGCCTCCGGACCCGTCACATCTGAAAATACCCAGAAAGAGAAAGAGAGAAGGAGCCTCCCCTTTCCCACAGGTGATACCTTTCTTAACTCAAAAACATGGCAAATCTGGAGTGCGGCTTTTCAGAAACTGAATTTGAGTTATCCAAATTAAGTGTGTTCAACTGTATGAAATAATTGGTTTGACTTGTAACAGGAAAGGTCAAAGCTAGAGCTGAAATTGGTACATGATTTTGTACCCGCGGGTAATAGCTGCATTTTCAGGTAACAGAATACCGTTCGAGTACCTTATATACTGACAACTGATATACCAAAAAATCTGGAAAAATACGTAACAAGTTGTCCCAGATTTGTCCTGGATTCTGGGGATTTTTTTCGGTATACCAGTTGTTGGTATGTCAGTATTTCAGTAATCGGTTGTCAGTATTTCAGTACTTCAGGTACCTGCTCGAAAACCGGTTCGGGTACTGAAAAATACAGAAATATCTGGTTTCATTCTGGTACCGGAAATTCAACGGGCATAACCTTTTTTGCAGGTACTCGTTTCAGCTCTAGTCAAAGCACTTCAAATTAACAAAATTTTCAATTTAAGTTCAAATTATGCACTGTATATGATGTAAGTATTATGTGATCAACTTAATTAAGACTTTTGTTTACTAATCTTTGACTACACAGAAGCCAAAATTTCTCTTTGACTGAAATCTTGACCTACGTTTTGGGGTAGTCACGTTTATTACTGGCACTAGTTTTCATCATGGTCAAAATAAATAAATGGAAAAGTAAAAATAAATAAATCAAAGTTACAGTAAGTAGGTACGTAACAAAAAAAGCAGAGAAGAAGAAAGAACACGTTTTGGGGTATGTAAAAGGACAAGGAAATCACTCTGGGTGATGAAGCATATACAGTGCAACCCTGGTATAACATGGTATTTTGGAGCTATGCCACAGACAGCATTGTCATGAATACATGTTATGATGAAGGTAACACAAAGGGAACCTGCTGCTGGTCGGGAGGCTTCTGGGAGTAGGAGTGAGGGCAGTGGGGTATGTCCAAGCTCCCTCTCTCACAGGTGGGCGGTAGTGGCTGCCTGCCAGGCAGCTCAACTTGGCCCAGCTAGGTTCAGATGGCTGCTGCTTTTATTCCTGCTGCAGCCACCATGGCCCAGGCACTGCTTTCCCACCTACACACTAGCTGCTACTCTTCCCTCCACTTGCCCTGCAGTTGCGGCTGGCCTAGGGAGGTGGCTGCTCTCTGGGACTTGGAGGAGCAGCTGCTGACTCCATTGGCCAGCTGGGGCTTCAGACTAGATGGAAAGAGAAGCAGCTAGCATGCATGAATGAAAGCAGAGCCTGGGTAGTGGTGGGGCACAGCAAGAATAAAAGCTGCTTTCCCTGACTGACTGAGGATCTAGGGTAGGCAGAGATATTAGCAGCAGCTACCTGGGGATGGGAGACCAGAGCCTGCGCTGCAGTAGCCACAGCAGGCTACCAATACAGTACTGTATTTGTGATGAAACACATTGGAAGCTATGACACACGCATTATAACCAAACACACATTATAACAATGTGCCCTAGAATGGGATTGCACTGTATATAGATAATACAGTCAAAGCTCACTATAATAAACCTTTTGCCATCCTGCTTATAATTATTCTGTCTTTATAACAATCCAAATAGAATCATTTTTATCAATTCCATGTTGCCAGACCCTATTATGGTGGATATAAAGACTTTTTTTCTGACCCCATGGGAGTTTGTTACACTGAAGCTATACTGTATGGAGTATGTTCAAGAATAGGTATTTACACATTTTACTCTTTTTTATTTATAAGCTTGTGTGTGTGTTTCGTTTAACAACTGAATAATCATGATTTCCATTAATGACAACGGAAATGTTAAATAATTTAAGGGCATTCTGAGCTTGGGATGGAATAAATGAGATCTTTTCCAATGTAATGAAAAGATTAATGGATCCACAATTACTCCATGTGCTTTAAACAAGCCAGATCGATATCGGTCAGAAACACATCAGTGAGACTCATTCATATTTGGATGAACGTGGAATATCCTGGTCATGCTCATGGGAAGCCAGCCAACTTATGCAAGAAATCCATTGAAGTCCTTGACTCTGAATTTTAATGGCTGGAGAAGCCTGCTTCAAGTGATCATTTATGCATAAGTAGGAGAATCAATATAAAGCATCTTCACTACCTCATTTCCAATCAGTATATGAATCACTTATAAAAGATTAAAACGCCTCAAAGATGGTGGTTACGGTCACATAGCCCATATTATATTTAAACAAAAAAGCAGTTCTATGCAGCAAGCACCCGACCAAAAAAATTACACCTGTTTTGATAAATGGTGAGGGAGAGGGGGAACAACTACGCAATCCAAGTCAAGGGGACTTTCTGGTTACAAAAGGGTCATGTCTTCCCTCCAGAGGTGCCTATTTTATGACATCTTAGATCCTGAATTCCCTTTGGGCCTTCTGCCCCTCGACCAAATTTGGTTGAGATTGGGCTGTGGGATCCAAAATGATTAAGGGGGTACCCACACAGTGATTGCATAAGCTGTCATTCCCTAGGAAACCAGGATAAAAAGGAACAAGGGAGGAGAAACTATTTGAGTTTCTCTTCACCAAAAAACACAGGTTGAACCCTCAGCATAGCTTCGCATTACGAAGAAAGAAAAATCCAGTCACACAGGAGGATGGCAACAGCCACTAACCAGTTTCCAAAGATGGCTAGTGCATGTTGGCTTTGTCCTTTGCCTGGCACCAGGATATGGTCATGCCAGGAAACAGAACTACTGTTTTCACTCCACTACATACGTCACCATAATTTCAGAATACTGCATTCAAGTAGTGATTGGTTTAGATCTTGGTGGGAATTCAAATAAATAAAGAGAATTACCCTCCACCACCAGTGATGTAACTATAGCCTCCTGTTCCCAAACCATAGCCATACCGCTCTCCAAGAAACACTGGCTCATTTGGGTCATAGCAGCTGAGTAATTCCCGGAGCCTAAAGATACTTTAAATATTAAAGAGCACTTTTAATAACAACAACAACAACAAAAACAACAACAACAACAACGTTAATTTGAAGTTAGACATTTCTTTTATGGCAAAAATTACTTGTCTTATTGGCAATGTTTACTTGTCTTTATACCAGAATTATTGCCTTTAATTTTATAGCCTGCAAATTACAGGAAGCCAGTCTATACTGGTCATAATGGCCTGTATCAGTTTTAAAATCTATATTGATTAACAATAATACAATTTTAAAATCCTTAATTTGTAAGCCTAAAAGGCGATCTACAAACCACTTATACGCTACTAGACCTATTGGAATAGGTTTCAATGGGACAACTGTGGAGTAAGCCATTTGTGAATTGCACAATCTCACCAACAGAAGTTGGCCTCATAAGATACCATGTGAACTATTTTGTCTTTATTTATTACATTACCACACTTTCTCTAGACTAAAAGACATTAATATAGTACAGAAAAACACATGTAAATGAATTGTTGACATTTCAGGGAAAACAATCGGATCTTTTTAATGCACTCTGAAAGGTCAGTTATGCCATTTCCTTTTAAGATGCAATTGTTTGGGATTACCTTCAGATTATCATCTAGATGTTTTATGAAATGAGTTGAAGTTTCACCACAAAAACTGAGACTTTAATTCAAAGTAAACTTGTTGGGATTTTTCCAGACCACTTTCCAGGGACTGCAGACAGGAGAAATTTCTGTTTGAGTGACTAATACTGTATCACAAGAATCTCTGGCATAACTGGCCTTATTTCTTTTAATTTATTGATATTACAGCAGCATCAACAGGAAGCAAGCAGTATTAATGTCTTGTTGTGTCAGGCAATGTACTGGTACAGTAGAAAGGCAACTGCTGCCTGACATTGAAGTATCACAACAGCTTCAGTTACACTGAACTAACCTGACTTGATACAGGAATCATTGCCTTTAATCTTATAGCCTGCAAATTGCAGGAAGGCAATATAGATTGGTCATAATGGCCTGTGTCCATTTTAAAATCTATATCGATGAACAAATGATATAGTAAAGGTAGATGAAGGCTTGTAAAACTTAAATATAACAATTAGTAACTTGCTTATTTCAAATCACTTAAAAAAATAAGCAGAGTTTTCTGCTCTCCTTTTTTCCTGCCTTTTTTGAAAGCACTCTGCTCCTATTACTTTTAAAGCAGTTTCCTCCTTTGTAAAGATTATAATACCATTATAAACACTGAGTAGTGATTTAGAGGTAGTCTCATTGCATTGAGACTACTCTGTGCAAAGTAGGATTTAATGTGGGGGTATAAAAATACCTTGCTAAGTTTCTGCTTATTTTTGTTTTAAAACCCCTGCTCTTCTACGTCACCTCTTTTTATAACCTCTATGGTTTCCAATTGATATGCAATATATTTATCAGTTTAGCTCAAACACTTTATCCTTTCAAACCAGTTCTAGCATTTCCCAGAGAGTATTCATGAAGATGCCTATACCTTAATAAATATTTATATAGCTGTTGATTCAAGCTGTTTAATTACTTCTGGGTTTTGTAACAGTAAGTATTCTATTCTCTACGCTGCAACAGGCTTTGCTCTCCCATCAACTGATATGTATCGAGTCAGATAACAAAATGAAAGTAATTGTCACAGTCAGCCATTATATCCACATGATCCTTTAGGAAAACATTTAGTCTCTCCCCTGGGATAGAAGTCACATAACGCTAATTAATCTGGTTGTATTATTAGGACGGTACTTTTAAATAGCTGTCAAATCAGCCATAGTTAGTTAGGCTCTTCAGACTTACAATCGCTTTCTTTTCATAAGAAGTGTTTAGTTAAATGTATGGTTGTCAGAGTAATAAACATTAATTTTAGAATATAGTATACAACATATGTAGAGATTAGATTACTATTACACGTCATGGCAGATTCTATTAAACTAGCTCCTTCCAATGAAAGGGATTAAATTAATCCCTTTCATATAACACAAGATTCACACAAAATTTTTTTATTAAACAATAGTAATATTTTGTGCTGTGATTTATCCAGTTTAGACTACTGCTTCCTTTGTGAAGGAAAACATTATTCTAAACATTTAATTTTTAGTTTAGCGCTATCTGAAAAACTAAATCAAATCTTAGCACTCAATTTATCCTTACCTACACTCAGAAAAATGTATTTTAACTCTCACCGTCATGTTAGAGCAATTTTACCAATTTACAATCCAGTCACTTCTTTTTCCCTTACACAGTCTAAAAAATTCCTCTCTCCTTCCAGAATAACTGATAAATTCAGTTTGTAACAATGCTTAGTAGCAGCAGTCTGCAGTGAACTTACCCCAAATTACTCTTCTGTCACATGCTTTAACTTTAAAGTGACTAGAATAATTTTCTCCCTCTTCTTTTGGGAGCCCATAACCATAATCTGTGATTTATCTGACCTTTCTTTATCTTAGTGTCATCTGTAAGAAGCCCATGTTTGTTTTTGTAACAAATCACAACTGCAAAACAGATTTAACGTTTTTCAAGAAACTGATCCAATTTTCTGCAGCAATAGTGCATTCAGTTTTATTTAAAATCTTATGTTTTGATTCATGTTTTTAATTTGCTCAGAGTTTTAGATTTCCTGTTTGAAAAGGAATAATGCATAGATTCATGATTTTTCAGGACATTTATGATTCACTCATCACTGTAGGATCACAATTACTCTGTGCTGTGCCACATCTACCACCAAATTGATTGGTCAAAGCATGTATGATTAAATCTTATTTTTGGAACTCTTCTGTTTCAGCATTAATGATGAATTCCTCAATTTGCTTGCAATATACCCCAAAAAATAATTTAAGGAGGCCTAGGACTAGTATCCATTAGATAACAGATGTTTGAATTAAAATAAGACTAGATATCTGGATGGGTCTGAAGAACGTTTATGAGTTATTTGGGTTCTCTGCTCTCATTAATACTGGGAATGTGAATTATGTTAGAAAATGTGGTTATCCACAACCTGCTAGCGTATTTAAAAAATAATTGGTCCCATTTGCAGTAGGTGTGAAGTCACATTTAACTTTGTACTGTGTCAAATAGGTTAACTTTCCTAACAGGATATGTTTTCCCAAAACAGAAAAATGCCTAAATAATTACCTATATGAATTAAAAACTCTTTGGACAATAAAGTGTGCCTTTATATATTTTATGTTACATGCACACATTATATTGTGCTATAAAAAAAATCTCTAACTCAATAATTCTGATCTTAAAACACTTTTCCTTTTTCAAACAGATCATTCCTTTTGTTCCTTTCCCACCAATATTCTTAATTACAGAAATAATAAAGAAAATTTATTTGATTTACAAGCTTTCCAAGTTTTAACAAAAAAGTAGTAACTACTGTAAACTGCAAGGCTAGTTGGCTGAACGAGGTTACGCAACTCATCTGTTTTTAAAAGTGCATTTTTCAGATGTATCGGAGTACTTGGAACAAAAAGGGACTGGGGGGACTGCTCCTTTCTACTGAATAGGTTCATCTGAGTAAAATACAGTGTATCTGCACACCTCAGCAGATGCATAAGCAGTATTTCTGAAATGGATATCAATACAAATTAAGTTAATTTCTGAAATTCTGTAATTCATACCTGATTAAAGTGTCATCATCCACAATAATTAACCACGGTGTTTTGGAAGTGCTATGATTCAAAAATCTTTCCAAAATAGCAAATGTCTTCCCACAATGACCTAAATAGGAGACAGGTAGGCAGAAAAAAATACAAAAATTTCACAACTGAATGTAGTTTGCTGAATGCAATAATCTGTAAATGATCCAAAATGATAAGTTTCAAATGAATGCGATGGTGACTAAACAATTCTAAACGTGTTTGCAAATAATGCGAATCTGGCAGCAAAGGAGAAATTCTATGGCCCTTTTTACACAGACGCTCTAACACCCATAAAATGGGTGTTACATTTTATTATACATGTATAATGGTGATTGGCTGCACCACTGCAGCCAATCACCATGGGCCCTGTGCACACATGATGCCTCCACCCAGACGCCACTGCCGGTTGCTCCGTGGGTGGGTGTGGGTGGAGATGGGTGTTAGCTGGGCGCAAACACTCACCAACACCCACCAAAAGTGGCATTTACACAGACGCCCCCACACATCTCCACCCAGGGAAATGCTCCCCACCCACCGGCCAACACCCATCTCCACTCAGATGAACTGGTTTGAGTTATTATGTGTGCACAGGACCCATGGTGATTGGCTGCAGTGGTGCCCTGCAACATGTATAATAAAATGTAACACCCATTTTATGGGTGTTAGAGCGTCTGTGTAAAAAGGGACTATGTTTAATTTGATGTGGGGAAGAAAAATGTGACACAGAGCTTCTAATATGTTTAAATGCTATGACTGCAACTTAACAACTAATATACCATACTACAGTAAATTTCCCAAAGATGTATATAAGAATTTTAAACAGGCATTTGAAAGAGAAAAACGAACTGGTCTACGTGGTTACAGGAAGCACAATGAGTGGCATGAGTGTTGTCCATCATGATTTAGGGTGTTAACAAATGAGACAGTAGCTCAGACAAGGTGGGTGTTGTCCTGCTGCCTATTTATTAGGTGTGCGCCCCCACCAGCCACGCAGCCCCCACTTACGGTGGGATTCTGGAGTACGTGGAGCCCACCATGCAGGAGAATTCAGGCTGATGTGTGCCCACGTGTTAGCGTCCCATCAATTAGGCTGCATACAGCCTCTGTGTGTACAGCTCCACCAGCACCACTGGACTGTGGGCAAAAAAGCCTAGAGCGCTTGGCAGAGCGATCACTTCCGGCCCCTCTCTCCACTCTCGTGCTCATTGGCACGCACGTAACATCCACCTTAAAAGCCCAACACGCCATTTTCAAATATGCGTTCTCCCAGCTCTTCCTGGGTGGAAGTACGTACCCGGTGCTTGATCTTTCCTGGTCATTCCATTCTCAGGAACAACTTGCAGAAGATTACCATTACTGGGGCTATGCTTCAAACTGACAGCCAGGCAACAACCAGCACTTCTACCACCACCATGCAATCACAGTCACTGTGCACCTACTGATCTGCCTGTCCCTGCTGTATTCCCTGGAATGAGGAAGAAGCCAAGGCCTTCATTGCTCGATGAGGGGAGCAGAAGTTCCAATATGCCCTGCTGAAGTGTTACAGGAATGATGCGGTATTCCAAGAGATCTCAGTCCAAATAGCACAGCAGGGCTACACTCAGGACATGAACCAGGGCCAGCAATGGATCAAGGACTTATAGCGTAGATATGAAGAGATCCACGACAACTTCGCCTCCGACCATGGGAGATAAACATCACCCTATTATGAACTCCATGACTGGTTCCTCTGTATGGCTGGAGCCATCGTTGCATCCTGCCTTTATGGCTGTGCCTTTGCTAGGGGCTAGAAAAGGGTGGATATGGCTCCCCCACTACCCGTTCCTGCTGCCCCCAGGGAAGCTGTGACTGCTGGCAGACATCCCTCTACAGCGATGATGGGAGAAGAACTACGTCGTGCTGGGATCCTGCCACAACTGACTCAGCAGCAACATAGGCCAGGTACTCACTTCCCATTGGTTGGGCGGAGAACTATAAATTGGGTGGCCGCAGGGAGGATTTAGTAAGGGAGCTGCTTGGGGAAACCACATGGCAGGCGGTCAAGATCCATGATGCCATTAATGGCATGGGTAGGGAGCATAGACAGCTGGTGCAGCAGAACACAAGTCCCTTGCTGCTGAGGCCTGCCTGGACTACTGGCAGAAGGAGAGACACTGGGTCTGCCTCTGGCAGCAGTTTGAGTAGTTGGACAGTGTGATTGAGAAGGTGAGCAAGGAGATGAGAGATGTAGGCACAGATGGAAAGCAGCCTGTAACAGTCCATTCAGCTCCAGTGCTCCCTGCTCAAGAATGTTGCTGCCGTGACCACGAGCATTGTTGCTCAGAGACAGGCACCATTTCCTAATCCCCATTCGTCATTCATGCACCCCACACATGCAAAACTTACCCCTCTGACCTGGTTCCCCCAGCACTCAATCCAGGGAAAGCACCCAAACCCTCTCTGCACTGTGCTCACACGAGAGAACTGATCCTGGGCCAGGCATGTCTTCACTCCCCGCCAATCGTTCCTGATTGCCTCCCATGAACACTCCTCCACGGCCAGATCCACAGGAGGAGGAGGAGAAAAATGTCCCCCTGCCAGCCCTGCCACCTGAGCGAGCATGCCCAGCTGCCCCCAAAAGGAGCAGGCACAAGAAAAAACATTTAAATTTTTTTGTAAATAAAGTTCTTTAATTTTCACAATCCATGCTTTCCATGTTTCTTCTGGAAAAGAAGGGAGGTGGGGGTGGGACTTCGAGAATGGCAGTATGGTATAGCAATAAGTTTGCGTTGGAGATTGGAAGGAAAGGGAGGATGACATGTGCACTAAAAATGGGAGGGAGGAGTCCGTTGCCTGTGCTCTTGCACTTGAGGATGTGGGCGGGGCATAGTTCCCCAGTGAGGAAAAGCCAGGGTGCAAAGGGAACTACTGTTTGAAAGCCACACCTGGCAAAGATCAGGTGTTGGCCAGTTGCAGAGTAGCTGGCTGCACGCTTGTGCCTCTGTGCTTCCTACTGCCATTCCCAGACCCCGCCAACCTCCAAATGCCTATAGGAAATGCAGAGGTTCAAGCCTGCAGATGGCTAATAAATCTGCAAATGCCAATAGGGAACACACAAGGAAAGGCTTCTGGGACATCCCAAAGTTTGTGACCTACCCAGTGTCTCCTTACAAGACAGCACAGTCTCCCATCAGTCTATGCTTTTCTCCTTCATCCAGACCAGCCTCTCAGTGGGTACAGCCCTGTGCATGGTGTCAGAGACTGAAGCCACGTCTCCCAACAAACACCTCTCCGCACACATCAGTTTCCCTTGCATGGCTTCGATCCTCTCCAGCATGGTCCTTGTTGCCAGAGAGAGGCAACTGCATAGCACCGAAGCAGGAGCTGAATCTGCAGTGCGATGCATCCCACTATCCTGGGTGCAGATCGAGTGAGAGTCTTTCTGAGCCTTGACATCACATCGCGCCAACAAGAGCAGAAGGCTTGGATCTGATGGATCTCTTGCAGGTTCTGCTCCGCAACAGAAAGAAATGCCTGGAGTGCGATTATGATCACAAGGAAGCTCTTGGCATTCATCTCTGCGGCTGTGGTTCTGGTGTTCCTGAACTCTACAGGACATGCGTCTAACGTTTTGAACAGCTTAAAGAGCTGGGCAGCTGCTTGGCTTAGCCATGATTGGCTGCACGTATGCAGCTATTGGCCACTATTGGTCATGTGTTCTTACAGGACTAGCTGTGCACTGAGCGGAAACTGCTTTTGACTGCTGCTGGTTAACGGCCAGCTATTGGATGAAAAAGTTTTTGCAAAGCTTATGGTGTGTGTGTGGTGTGTGTTGGGAGCACTGGAACTGCCAATCCAGGTGGCTATTAAACTGCATAGACATTTCTGCCACAAGCACATCAGTGAACACGTCCACTCTTCTAAAAATGTTACAGATACAGCACCATGGAAGAATGGAATTTTTTAATTGGGGCAGGAGAAGCCACTCAATGTTAAAAATTGGTCAGGTGGGGAGATCGGCAAGGCAGTGAAGTCACCGTGTTTGGAATATATGTGGGAGCAGAGCTGCCCATTGTTTAAAAGCTAATCATATATTTTCTTATCTTTATTCTTATCTTTATTCTCAAAAAGTCCACTCTTGACCCCTCTGACCCTTCTAGCTATCGGCCTGTCTCACTCCTTCCTTTTGCTTCTAAGCTGCTTGAATGTGTTGTCTACTCCCACTGCCTTGACTTTCTATCTTCCAACTCCTCCCTCGACCCCCTCCAATCTGGCTTCCGCCCCCTTCATTCTACTGAAACTGCTCTCGCTAAGATCACCAACGATCTTCTGGTGGCTAAATCTAAGCGTCTCTATTCCATTCTTGTCCTCCTTGGCCTCTCTGCTGTCTTCGATACTGTTGACCACTCACTCTTGCTGGATTCCCTTCACTCCCTTGGCTTTTGCGGCTCTGTCCTTAACTGGTTCTCCTCCTATCCCCCGACCGCTCGTTTAATGTGTCACTCTCCAACTCCACCTCCTTTCCCCTCTCAGTTGGTGTTCCTCAAGGCTCTGTTATTGGCCCTCTCCTCTTCTCTATCTACACCTCCATCCTTAGGCAAACTCATTGCCTTCCACGGCTTCCAATACCACCTCTAAGCTGATGACACTCAACTCTATCTCTCTACTCCCTCTCTCTCTCCCTCTGTTCAAGCTCGTCTCATCAACTGTCTCTCTGACATCTCTACCTGGATATCTCAACGTCAACTCAAACTCTACATGGCTAAAACTGAACTCCTTATCTCCCCCCCTCATCCTTCCTCTCCCTCCTTGCTATCAATAATTATTGATGGGGTCACCATCCTGCCTGTCCCCCAAGCCCGTAGCCTAGGCTTCATTTTTGACTCACCCTTTTCTTTTAAACCCTACATTGACTCTGTTGCTAAATCCTGTCGCTTCTCCCTCCATAACATTGCTAAGATTCGCCCTTTTCTCTCTGTTTCGTCTGCCAAAACTCTTGTTCATGCTCTGGTCATCTCTGGCCTCGATTACTGTAACCTCCTTCTCACTGGCCTTCCCCGGTCTCACCTTTCTCCCCTCATCTCTGTCCAAAACTCTGCTGCCAGGCTCATCTACCTCGCCCGTCGCTTCGACCATGTGCAGCCCCTCCTCTCTTCGCTTCACTGGCTTCCCCTTCCTGAACGAATCCTGCACAAGCTCCTAGTCTTCACCTATAAAGCTCTTCATAACCTCAATCCCCCCTACCTCTCCGCACTTATCTCCCTCCATACTCCAGCCTGTGCACTTCGCTCCTCCTCTGTCCCTTCTCTCACCCTTCCATGCCTTCCCTGCTCCTCTAACTGCCTTCGTCCCTTCTCCCTTACTGCTCCCCATGCCTGGAACTCCCTCCCTGTCCACATCAGCCTTGCCCCCTCCCTTCATGCCTTCAAATCTCTCCTTAAAACTCACCTCTTTCGCTCTGCTCTGTCTGACCCTTTAATCCTGCTGATCCACTATATCCTATAACTATGGTCTGTGTACCTTTATCCTTGCCACATGGACCTGCCTGCTGTTATTCTCATCGTAACCAAGCCAAGTACGTGCACCGGAGACCTCGCATCTTCATGAATGTTAGACCCTTTGTCTCTCCCTCTGTTCCTCTTCTTATGTCTCTCCCCAGCTCCCATCTCTCAGATTGTAAGCCCTAGGGCAAGGACCGTGTCTATTTTGTTACTTTGTAAAGTGCCAGGTACATTGCTGGCACTATATAAATGTTTGTTAATAATAATAAAATAATAAATCTTTTGAAAGTAACTATGTTTGCTTGCAACAAGAATGAGGGGTCATAATGAGGGTACGGGTCGCTGTAAGCATATTACACCAGTGCTCCATTCTCTGCACTGGCTGCCTTTGGTCTTCTGGCCTGATTCAAGGTGTTGGTTTTGACCGATAAAGCCTTAAACGGACTGGGCCCTGCTTATCTGCAGGATTGCCACACACACACACACCATGCCCTGGATCGGCCCCTGTGGTCAGCTGCGGACACCCTCCTTGGAGTCCCCCAGGTATCTCAGGTAGCGACTATGAGGGGGGCCTTTCTGGTGGCTGCACTGCGGCTGTGGAATATCTTTCCTTTAGGGAACATCTAGGGTATTACAGGTCCAGGTAAATACTAAGGTACCCCCATTGGAGAATTTCATTCCAACAAAAACAGAAGGTGAGTTTGGACATCTCCCATATCCAACTTCCCCAGATGAAAAGGAGGGACCCAATTCAGTATACTTAGGGCCATCCGATCAGTCTGTGTGGAATATATGGGGAACCCAATGTATTTTTATAAGCCATCTTACAGGGTTTTTTTTTTAAGGATATAAAGACGTTGCATAATCTCTTATTAGATACTAACACCATACTATTGAACTCTATTAAATTGGTGATGTCCATAGGGGTACCTATGGTCAGTAAGGAAATAGGGGGGAGTCTGCCAAGACAACCTCAGGGGAACAATTACCAAACAAAGATCAAAGGAAGGACCAGACTTCCAGTTTGATTCAAGGGGAGAAGGTGGGACCCTCCTTTTATAAAAGGAAAAGTCAAAAATGCAACTTAGTATGGGCAAGGAAAGTAAGAATATTAAAACCGGAAGGGCATGCAAAAATAAAGGACCTGGTATTCAGAGGCGAATAAACTTTTGGAAGTTATTCAATTCAAGCTATTGGAAAACAAACTATTACAAAGACTGGAAAATTTAGAAAGTTTAAGACAAGGAAGTTAAGAAACGATATCGCAGGTACTCTAAGAGACAGTAAGGCCCAGGGAACCCTAGAACTATCTATAAGGGAAGAAGTGAAGTCCAGTAGAGAGCAAATGGAACAAGAATGTGATTCTGTAATACAGGATCCTTGGGCCCATGTAATTATACAAAAGCAAACAAGGAAGGATCACCCTCCTTGTTCTAGGATTAGTGAGCGATGAGCTGCTGCCAGTTGGAAACTGCAATTAATGCGTACTCCACTAGCTTTTCTAAATTATCCCAAACCTAAGGGATTTTTGACTCAAATAGAGAGGATTAAACAACTCTTATGGATTATTAAGAAGGTGACATCCAATTTGATTTCTCCCACAGATATTCAACGGACTGAATATTTATATTATAATTATTCTAAAGCAAGGGATATGGTCACCTTTAACGATGACCATGCTGCTTGGCGGATTTATAGTCTTAAGCCCCACTTTGAGAGTTTGGGCATTCTAGTGAGTAGATCTTATATGAATTCAATCCCTTTGCCCCAACTCCTGCCTAGAAACAAATTTGGCAATGGTAAAAATGATCAAAACCCTGTTCTGAGTTAATTATCTTTGATGCTGAGAACCCCAATTTACAGAGGCTATCTAGTATGTCAGGCCCCCTAGGAGACAATGGGACCCAGAGACCAGAGAATAAAACCCATGGAGAATTGAACTTGGAGAATTTGTCAACAGCTGCGGCTATTATAGACCAACTAGATGACAGGGCAATTGATAGTTGTAACAATTTGGACTACGATTGTTTGGGGACAAACAAAACCGGAAGGGCATGCCTTGGGGACAACGGGACCCAGGGACCAGAGAACAAAACTCAGGGATCAGAGACCCAAGGACCAGTGAATAAAACCCAGGAATCAGAGAATAAAACCCATGGAGAATTGAACTTGGAAAATTCAATAGCAGCTGCAACTATTATAGAACAACTAGATGAAAGGGAAATGGATTGTTTTAACAATTTGGACTATGGTAGTAGAATTTATTGTAGCTTAGCCTTAGGCCATTGCTCATAGAACCAACATAACATAACATAAAAACAATGCATATACATACATTCCTAAAAACCTTTGGATATCTCCTATCACAGGCCCTAAAATAACCTGTCTACAATAACCATGTCTATTTTATTACTTTGTAAAGTGCCAGGTACACTGCTGGCGCTATATAAATGTTTGTTAATAATAATAAATAATAATAATAATAATAACAACAACAACCTGTGAATTTATTTAAAACGCCCTAAAAGAATAGTCATTAACTATAATTGTGACATATCTCCACTAAAATTGACCCATACTCCCACCAACAGTAGATCTACACACTGGGTCAACTGCCATGAGCTCTTCAAAAATAGATGCCCCTCTGGCAGGAAAGCCCAGCTTATCTTTAACTGCGCCATACTTGTCTATACCAGGACTCATAACAATGGGGCATTGCAACTGACTCACCCGCCTTTCTGGTATAAAACCATTGGGGGATGGGTAGAATTTAGAAGCCTGACCTGCAGCTAAACTAACAACTTGAATCCTTGGCAAAGGCTGAGGGACTATCGACCCAAGGGAGGGCCTTCCCACACTACTCGGGATAGGAGTCCTAAAGGAATCATCCCACAAAGGTGACGCTAAGGTCACAGTCGCACTGGACCCACCAGCTAAAACTGCAATAGCAGGAGCAGAGGGAACTTTGACCAAATTCAGTTCTTTTGGCCCATTAGCAGTAGCATTGGCATTCGGGATGTCCTGTACGGCACCAGATGTCCCCCTAGCTAGTTGGAACAATTTAGAATTGTGACTTCCTTCCCTGGAAGCTAAAGCAGTAGGCAGGACTTGGGGCATCAAAGGGGCAGTACCTTTTTTGTTATAAACTCTGGACATATGAACCCCCCAGAAACTAAAACAGTGGGCATTGGACAATAGCCATTGAACTATGGCTGGTGAGCGAAAATAGCTAACCAATCTAATAACACTTCCCCTAGCTGGCAATACAAAGGAACGTGTAATATAAGATGGCAGAAAGTAACAACCCAAATAACAGAAATGTGATGCGCCACCCAAAATCGTGAACCCCAACAAGGAAGAGCTCCAGATGGTAATGGGGACACTGTGATGGCCAAAGCATCAGTTACCGGGGTAATTACCCAATTCTCGATTGCCGTCCGAGGTAGACCCCTAGTACAAGCTAAACAGGCCGTAGGAGATGTTTGTAAGGATCGATCCACTCTCTGTTGATCCGATGTAGTCCTGTTTCTTCTTGGGTCAATAAGACAGTCCCAAATCCCACTCAGCTGCTGCTGGAGGGCCTGCAACGGAGTCAATCCCCTCGATATGTACTGTAAGTGTTCTAAGTGCGTCTGCCTGCGCCGGGCAGCCACAAACCTGAGCCCGGATTTCCTGGGTCTCGGGAATACTGTTCTTTGGATTCGAAGTGGCACCCACAGTGGTAGGGAGAACTCCCTCCTTCCCTGTGGATTCAGAAAAGGGTAGTACCATCTCTTGGGATCCTATAGCTCTAGCTCTTGGCAAAGTAGTCACGCTCCAAGATACCCCAGGGGAACCCCCCGTCCCTAAATTGGCCTGATTAGATTGATTCCCCTGGGACCTCCCACTCTGATCCAAAGGAGGAGCCATAGGCTTGGCTGGGGGATGTAACAGTTTTGGAGCCAAAGCTCCCTGCCCAACTGGCCACGGGCTTAACCCAGAAATAGCCCCTCCCTCTACCAGGGAAGATGGTAACTGGGGTCCAGCCTCTTCTATCTGGGCTTGGGGTGCACAGCTTCTATCCTCCAAAAGGGACACCCGATGGACAGGCACAGGTCCAGTACACTCCCGGGATTTAGTCGCCATTGCTAACCACCTCTCACCCTGCTGCTTGAAAGCCTGGGCGCACTTCAGCAATGCAGGGTCTGGAAAGACCGGCCTAGGTAGAATTAAAGACCCAAGGCCATCTCCAGAAATCCCCACCCCCGGTTTCCTGATACCCTGCAACGGAAAGGAAGATGAAATAACCGCATCTACCGCTGAGGAGGCCCATCCTGCTTCAGGGATGGCTGTACTGAACCCGCAGGTTCTCGATGCGGACCCTCCCGATTGAACCCAGGAGAGACTATAACCGGTCAAAACATTTGGTTTGTTGTTGCTGTCTCACCCGAGATCTAGTGATAACCCCCACTTTCTTGCCCTTCCTTGGCATTATTCCTAGCAAACAATCAAACAATCAATAAAACACTTAACAAAAGGTAGATATATCACACAAATAATTTTTGGGACACCTATTCAATCCCACCCCTGGACCCAAAACACAGCCACCCTCCGCAGGTCCGACAGGATACCAGGCGCCCGCACCCAGCCAGCACCTAAGGCTGCGCGCACAAGGGCGCTGCCCTTGCGCGTGCTGCCCTTGCGCGCGCTGCCCTTAGGCTTTAAAGCTCCCGGCGCTGATGACTCCTCCCAGGTCACAGCTGTGCCCAATAGCTACTCCAGTGGGCTGACGTCAGGCGTGCTGATTGCAGGGTTCCTCCGGGGTGATACTCAGGGGCCTCCCTCCCAGCTGACTTCCAATATCCCCGGGCAGCCCCTCTCGGAAAAGGGATAAGCGGGGCTCAACTCTGCTGGGCGGCGCAGCAAGCTTTAAAGCTCCTGGCGCTGGTGACTCCTCCCAGGTCACAACTGTGTCCAATAGCTGCTCCGGTGGGCTGACGTCAGGTGTGCTGATTGCAGGGTTCCTCCGGGATGATACTCAGGGGCTTCCCTCCCAGCTGACTTCCAATATCCCCGGGCAGTCCCTCCGGGAAAAGGGATAAGCGGGGCTCCCAATTTGGACTATGATTCTCCAGCAGGTGACCAGAGAACTGGGTTAAGGTTGTAGGATGAGGAAGATGTCAATGAGTTGGTCTTTGGATTACTACTCATTGAAGAGCTGAATGATATCATTCATCGATTGGGGACACTACAATCTACAGTAGTTAATTAATACTAGGGATAGCGTCCCGACCATGCCCTTAGATCTTAAGGTCCAGGTAGCTCTCCCATTCAATGATGGGAGAAGTGTGGAAGGTCTACCTGCCTCACCTTTGGTTCTGTCACAAGGGCATAAAATATGGTCTGATTCCGACTGGAGGGCCTCCGGCACCAGAGGAGCAAGGGATTACTCATATTACACGGGACTACAAGCTAGTTCCCCAGGAGAAGGGGTGATTAATGACATCCAACGTGGTCGTAATGAAGTCTTTCCTGGAACAGATCCAGGATGACTGTTTAACAGACTCCAAACAAGCTTCCAGTTTAGCCCATAAGGGGGAATCCTTTTCTTAATTTATTGAGGATAGCCAGGTTCAAGGAACATTTGATAGCAGGCGACTAAGTTCGAGGATGGGAACAAGGGTAATTTCAGACATTACGAGATCAGAGTGAACCACACAATCACACACAAACCCCCAGCGTGGCCAAAGAGCCCTAAACGTCTGTTCATCGGCATCCAGATGTTCATCCCAGTCAATCACCGGTAGGGGCCAAAGCCAACCATGGTTCTGGAGCTCAGGACGGGACCGGGTCGAGAACCGTGGTCAATGCAATTCCCACCAGAAAATGGCCAAAAGTAATGTCTGAACAGCAACCGCCAGGCGGGATCACACAGAACGATCCCCAGCCATGGCGAATGCACGCTGCCAGGCAATGACCAACAAAAGGAACAAGGAGGGATATTTAAAGGGCACACAGCAGCAGGGGAACAAGGTGGTGAGACAACAGAGAACAGAAAGAGACGAGACAGCGATGGAGTACGGGGAAGAGAAGCAGCAGCACCTGCAGGACCCATAGGGGGACACCCAACAGGGGACGGAGGCCCCCCACAAATGGGTAAAGATACCACAATGGGTGGGGTCACGGCCGGGTGGGGTGCAAGGGCAGTGGACAGCCACGGAGGGAGACCGGGAGGTGGGATCTGGAACGGATAATGCACAGCACCTAATTCCCCATGTCCACCTGTAGCAATGCAGGTCCACCTGTAGCAATTTCCTCTGTAGCAATGCAGATCAGTTCCTTGCCATCGTCTTGGTACAGTCCTTTAGATATCTGAAGACTGATATCATGTTTCCCTTAATCTCCCCTTTGCTAGGCTAAATATACCCAGTTCCTTCAACCTCATCCCAGGTGAAGTCTCACCAGCACCAAGGGAAGTGGCACCATGATGTCTCACATTTTGGAAACAATGAGCCTGTTAATGCGGCCCAAAATGGCATTTTGCCTTTTTTGCGACAGCGTAATGTTGTTGGCTCATGTTCCGTTTAAAGTCCACCATAACTCCCAGATCTCTCTATTGTTACTTCCTAACCAATTATTTCTCATTATATATTTATGCTTCTGGTTTTGTTTTTATGTGCAATACTTAGCATTTGTCTTTGTTAAATTTCATTGTGTTTCTTCCCACCCAGATCTCTAACTTATCTAGATAATTTTGTTTTCTAATCCTGTCCTACAGAGCGTTTGCAACCCTCTCCAACTTTTGCATCATCTGCAAATTTGATCATTAAACTCTCCACTCAAAATGTTGTAGACCAGACCAGAACAGACCCATGTGGGACACCACTCGATACCTCCTTCCAATTTAATTCTAACTGTTTAAAAAGCCTGCTTTCCCTGCCCAATTTGATCTCATGCTGATATGATGGGAAGGATTTTGATTGTTTTTAAGCAGTGTACGATAAAGAACATAACATAGTTCAAATGTAAATTCACCTTGAAAACGTAAGTGTATTCATACACTGCATCATTATACAAAGATGACCACAGTGTTCTAAAGCTCACCTCTTTCAGTGTTTGGTACTCCTAAGTCAATGGTAGGAATGGAGGTGTCAGCATAATCACTGTAGTATTCAATAAGGTATGCCTCACCTTCCCAGGTCTGCTTTACAATGCGTACTGCAAAATAATTAGCAATTTTGAAATACAAGCGTAAATTTTTGTTGCTTTAAATATTTTAGCTTATGGTAGGTTGATATGTTAGGTTTCATGGTAAACAAAAATCTGCCTCAAAATAAGGAATAATCATTATAATACATTTTTAACGTGCTAATGTTATTCAGGAAAACCATGTTAGGATTCGGGGGAGGGGGAGGAAGGCTGGAATTTTTGGAAGAACTTCTAAAACAGTAAATATTTAATGAAATATATGCATATTTTTCATCCCTACTGTATGAAGTATAACATCAGTAACATAATAAATGATGATCAAAGCATGGGATTAGTCAGCTTTATATAACATGTTAGACTTTGCTTTTAGTGGAGTAGGATTCCAGTCAACACTGTTTTGCACACACATTTTTCTGTTCAGGATTTTATTCACCATTCTACTGCAATGGCAGCCTTCCATTCCAAGTTCTTGTTCACATAGCAACATGTAATTTTTCAGAACTGGTGACACTCAAATAATGATGCTCAGATGCAAGTCCAAGGAAACTGGAACAAAAGCAGCAGTGGCAAGGTGCTTGTGAGAGGAGGACCACACTAACCTGAGCAGGCTTAGTGTCCTCTGATTTTAAAAGCTATGCATGCCTGCACCGCTTTAGGACTTCGATGCATGACCATTTTACAAAAGATGGCACTCAAGTCTTGTTGATTCTCTACTAAGTTTTTTTCCTCCGAGAAACTCCTATGTGTATCTCTAATTGAACCCTTGGTGACAAATCACCAAAGATTTTTCTGTTTAAATCAGGTAAGAACTGTACTTTTTAATCTTCTCTTTTTTAATATAATTGGAACTACTGTCCGCATGCTGCAAATAGACCACTGAAAGAACAAAATGAGATTTTCCTCATTAGGTATCCTTATTACTTTTAGACTCAAGTGGCCTTCTTAGTTTCCTTGCTAGAATGGATTCTTTCTACGGAAGGATAATCCTTCAATTTATATTAATTTGATTCTGCACCTTCCTGTATTATGCCCCAAAGATTAATTTATTCTTGCTCTAATAAGCTGTTTGTGTATGTATTATTCAGAAAAATACTGTTTTTGAAGGATATTTTGATATTTATAAAACGTTTTCAACAAAACTCCAAAAGAAAATTATATGCAAAAAATTATGTCAATACAACCTTAAGGTAAGATTTTAATTGCACAAAAATACATGTTAATCTCTGTCCCCTGGCATACACATGTATCAATAGGGTGGTTCCATCAACATGATTATCCACAGTGGACAATGCTGTAGTATTTGGCATACAATACAAACGAAATATATTTTATTCTAACCAAAGAAGTGTACTTTAACATTCTTAAGCATATTTACCATATTCTGCTGGGCTCAACTTTGTTCGCTTGACTTATGTTTTAATTGTACCTTTATGCAGAACTTTAAATGCACATTTACCGCATTTTTAGGTCTTTTGTGTGACCATATAATGCATGTGTTTGGGGGTAGAGAAGTTAAATGTCTGCTGTAAAAAAAAAAAGTCCTTAATTTTAAAAGCTCTCATTTGTATGGAATTAAACTCTCAGCCTTAATGTTGAATTAATGTAGTTTTTGGCATATAATGAAGAAAATGACTTACCAGGTAAAAGGAGCTCTCTGAAAACCTGGATAAGATTATCTTCCACTGCATAGCACTGGAAGCTGTGAGGAAGTTCAAGAATTTTCCTCAGTCTTCAACAGGTGTTTGCTGAAGGAAATTTAATCTGTGCATCCATTGCTCACAGCTTTTCCAGTTCCTTTTGGATTAGCTCTAATATAGTAATCTATTTCCCCCCCTATTATCAAGCAAGATAGGAAAGCAAGAATGGATCCAGAAGATAGTTGAACTCCTGTTACAGGATAGTCAATTTCCCTTTGCAAAATAAAAGCATTTGCTTTACATAAACAACCTTAAGGAGAATTAAATCACCAGAAGAGTAATGCTGACAAACAATTTTTAAAAATTATCTTAATAAAATAAATTTAATTGTGAAATAACTGTGGCATGACAACTTTGGCTTTAGTAGTGCAATAAAGGCAGGTGGGGAATGGGGGAGTTATGCCTAAAAAAAAGTATTTTCACACAGAGAAAGGAGATAAAGTGATTCAGGACATGATACTCTCACTATTTAGCCATCATGAGCCCTACTGAAGTGAATGGCACTGGTGCTAAACTGCTGGATGTTTGCGCTGTTTGGGTTTGATTTCACCCTAGACTCAATTTGTAAACCTCAAAAAAACTACCACAAAAATTTACCATAAACAATAGTTGGATAATTTTATTGATTTAATATACTTCCCCCTCATTATTATTATTATAATTATAATTATTATTATAAGCTTTTCTATAGCACCAGCGATGTACCTGGCGCTTTACAGAGATGAAATAAGTGGCAAGGTCTTACCTTGGCTGTTTTTAAGAGCCTTTATTCACACACACTGTGTTATTCACATTGTGTTACTTAGTTCAAGAGTCTCCTCTATTTGAGTCCTAGACACTCTCTTGAGAATGGGTAGATGTAGAGAGGGTGTGCTGCTGATTGGTCGAAGTGCTGGACTTGGAAGGCAGGAGATATTGGCTCTATTCCAAGTGCTGCCAATGCACAACCTTGGACAAGTCTCAACCTTCCTGGTGGGAGCACATGCCTACGCCGAAATCCTTCATAATGGTTGTTAAACTTAACCTATTGGTTCGTTCAATATGTCCATCCAGACTCAAGGGTGTAATGAGGTTTAAGTCCTTCATATTTGTAAAACACATGGAATAGAAGGTATTTGATACTGTAGACGAGCTTGAAGCCAAACCCGTGGTAAAATAAATATCAAAATAAAAAAGCCCACATACACAACTAAGCTAGGAGAAAGTTCTAAATCTCCAAACATTGTGTTGTTTCAGAGCTAACCAGTAGAGAAAAATTCTATAATACACGAGCTCCAAAACACTATAAGCATCTTTGTATGGTATCGGATAGTCTGATGTGACATCTTTAAGAAAACGATGTTATATACAGCTATTAAAATAACCAATGCTAAAATGGCAAACATTTAACAGTGTGATCTCCTCTACACTTCTGTTGTCCCCCTACAATTAGCAGAAGCAACTGCTATCCATCCACAACAGCTTCCTCTTATTGAAGCCCCAGTTACAATCCTCTATTCAGGTACAACTCACTACTCATTCATGGTCCTGTTGAAATCCTTGGGATGTTGGCATCGTACAGTAAGAATTAAGGAGGACTAATCGGGAACAAATCCAACTTCTAAAAATCTAAACTCTTCTCAACAGTAAATCTATTCTGCTTTCTTACAGAACACAAGTTAACGGCACCAATGAGATCAAAAGATTTCAGATAAAATTTGAAGGCATTGTAATCCAAAGCAACAGCAAAACTGGAGGCTGACACCTTTTAACAATATGAGACTGTGGGATGATGATATGATGTGATATTACAGTGACTGCCACTAGTTACCTGAGGGACACAAGAATTGTATGACTAATACAATCTAAAGAAAATAATGAACAGCAACAGGTCCAAGGACAGAGAGATGCTGTGCTTCAATGTCCGTTAAATTCTTACTAGAATTAAACCTCTGTAATGCTACCAAAGTTTGGTCTATAAAGCAATGCTGTATGCAAAAGGACTATTTTATTTATCCTAAAACCATTAACATGAAAGGAAAAATATTTGACGAAGAATGCCACAATTTCACTAGTTATTAGTGAACGACTAATTTAAACTTACAACCAGTAATATGCAAATGAAAAAGTGTGTGAGAATGCAGCACTAGAGAGTACTCCCTTCATCCACCATGCCAAGTACTTAATTGTTTCCATGCAGCTACAGTGATTTATAAATGACAGCATTCTAATTCCCAAACATTTTGTTCACGTGACCCCAAATTTGAGATCTAAATATAGTCCCACGACTTCTGACAACAGCAAAAACATACAAAAAATATGAAATATTGATGGGTTTGAAGCCTGATTCACAGATGATATAACCCCATTCGGGTCCTGACCCACAACTTGGGAACCTCTACTCTAAATATTCTGTGTGGAGGTAGTACATTTTCCAGCAACAACAAATGAGAGCAGAGTGCATTTATTTGGGCTGTTTGTAATGGAAAGAATATTTCAAGAATTTGGAATGTGTGTCAGGTAAGTAATTGAGAACACCACAAGGTGAAAACAGACATGCACCTTAACACCGCTTTAACATTTTTAATGCATGTTACAGGGCTGCACAGGGTGCCAATACAGCCCTGCAACATGCATAAGTAATGTTCAAGTGGTATTAAAGCTGAGTCACCTGCATGTCTTTTTTCACCCACAGACTGATTAAATTAAAGTAGGTGGCTGTGCTAATTTGGGAGACTGGTAGCCAACCAAACTTTATACATCGAAATATTCTTATCAAGACATTAACACCTTGATTATCAAAACCAAGTACCTGGTTTTTAGAAGTGATGAGTATTTATGGCTCCCTTTGACTTCATTTGGTGTTCTATGAACTTAGCAAAACTGGAAATCAGGATCTAATCTACATGCATGAAGTCAGGTTCCAAAACCTGTATTTTGGAACCCGCACTCACTAACGTCAAGAATTCACAGAATGTTAGGAATTATTCGGAAGAGGATAAAGAATAAAACTGAGGAGGTCATAATGCCTCTATACAAATCAATGGTGCGACCGCACCTCGAATACTGTGTGCAGTTCTGGTCGCCCCATCTCTAGCTGAACTAGAAAAGGTACAGAGAAAGGCAACAAAAATGATCAAGGGCTCCCGTATGAGGAGAGGCTTGGAAGGTTGGGGCTCTTCAGCTTGGAGAAGAGACTACTGAGAGGAAATATGATAGAGGTCTATCAAATCATGGGTGGCATGGAACTAATAAACAAGCAACAGTTATTTAACCTCTCAGCTAGTACTAGAACTAGGGGACACTCCATGAAACTCATGGGTGGCAAGTTTAAAACAAATAAAAAGAAAATATTTTTTCGCTCATCGTATAATTGGGTTGTGGAATCTACTGCCAGAGGCTGTGGTAAGGGCCAGTACTATAGCGGAGTTTAAAAGAGGTTTGGACAAGTTTCTGGCAGATAGGTCCTTTAGCAGCTGTTAGCCAGACAGGATCAGGGGACGGAGTTGGGGGAAACAATAGGGAATGGATCCCCCATTGTGACCTGTTGGGTGCTTCTCCCAGGCCACTGTTGGAGACAGGATGCTGGGCTAGATGGACCATTGGTCTGACCCAGTATGGCACTTCTTATGTTCTAAGAACAGGAACATCACTTTTGAGAATCAGGCCACTTATTTAGGTATTTACATATGAATTTAGAAGCCTAATTTGAAACACTCAGTTCTGAAAATTTTGGTTCATAACTCCCAATAGAAAATATACAAGAAGTTTACTTCTACATTCAGCATGCTTCATACTCTCCGCTGCAGAAAGGATCTGCAATATCAAACAACTGTCTACACATCTTAAAAAAACAGCCAGATTAGATTCTGAAGACTGGAAGTATTCAGTTATCATATTTCACTGGGGTTTTCTAAATATTAAGGTAGGAAAAACTTTGAAGAAACAGTTTGATAATTAGTTATAAAGGTAATTTCAGTAAAGAATGTTACAAAGGTGCAAATTTAAATCCAAAACTTACTTCTGTCTCCATGAAATTTTCTGCATGTTTTTACAGCAACAAAGATATTTTCTTTTTTCACTGGATTGCCCTATAAACAGGGGGGGAAACGTGACATTGAAAGGTCTACTTCATTTGAGCTTACACTTCATAAGTATGTCTGCTACAATAACAAAGCATAAAATAACCTCTGTGTTATACAGGCTACTACGTATCTGAGACCTCTTGTGTGGAGTGTTGCAGGGTTCCATCTTGTCCCCTCTTCTTTTCAGCGTGTATATGCAGCCACTGAGTGAGGCTGTGAGACGGTTTGGGGTGCAGTGTCATCAATATGCTGATGACACCCAACTCTACCTCTCTTTTTTTATCGAACCCAGACTCGGCAGTCTCGGTGCTTATTCAGTGTTTGGCGGCTGTGGGGGACTGGATGAGGGTGAGCTGTCTAAAGCTGAATCCTGACAAGACGGAGGGGGTGTTAGCAGGCAAGGCAGTGGGTGTGGCATCCCCTGTAATTGATGGGGTTTGCCCCCCTCTGGGGGACCAGAGGGGGGCAAACAAGGTTCTGGTCCCCCAAGTTCATAGTCTGGGAGTACTCCTCGATTCCCAACTCTGCCTGGAACTCCAGGTGGGGGCTGTGGCAAGGAGCGTATTTTGCCAATTACATCTGATACTGCGGCTTCGGCCATTCATCTCGGACTCCGACCTGGCCACTAACACCCATGCTTTTATCACATCAAGACTAGACTATTGCATCGCGCTCTACGTGGGGCAACCCATGGTTAGAAGACTGCATATGGTGCAGAATGCAGCAGCCCATCTCCTAACCGGGACGGGTTGCCATGAGCACATTACACCAGTGCTCTGAGCTCTGCACTGGCTGCCAATAGTCTACTGCGCCTCATTCAAAGTGTTGGTGCTTACCTATAAAGCCCTATACGGCCTGGGCCCCATCTATCTGTGGGACCGCCTCACACCCCGGCTTCTGGATCGACCTCTGCGGTCTGCCGGGAGTGCCTTTTTCGAAGTCCCCCAAGTGGCTCAGGGGCGACTATAGAGAGGGCCTGCTTGGTGGCAGCACCTAGGCTGTGGAACTCCCTTCCAGCGGAGGCCCGGGTGGCCCCGGATCTCCCCTCCTTTCATTGACAATGTAAGACCTGGCTGTTCATGCCAGGCTTTCTGTGAGGAAGATGAGTAGGGTAGGGGGTTCTTATTTTTAATAATTAGATTGTACTGTTTTTTATATATATATGCATGTATTTTTATATATATATATGCATGTATTTATATTGTATTTTTATCTTCTGTATTTGTTAGCTGCTCCAAGCTGCTTTGGCAGGAGGGGCAGGGTAAAAAAATCTGTAAAATAAATAAATAAATAAATAAAATAAAATATTGCTGGTACAAAGTATATTCTCTCTCAAGACATGGAATTGATATTTTAAGTAAATAGAACAATATTGTCAGAGGTACTTTCAACAAGGGGAAATAGTTTCTTATCTGTAAATTTTCTTTCTGCTCTCTCTTTCTTTCTAGGTGGCCAGCCCGATTGTAGGGTTTTAGTCCCTTGCAGGAAGCAAGATTCAAAAAATGAATGCCAGCCTGTGCTCATGGGAGGGATCAGTCCCACTGCACATGTCTAGAACAGGACTCTCAATGCTAACATTTTGAATAAAACATTCCAACAACTAATGAAGCAAACATTGGTGGGGGGGAACAAAGTATAGGAATCAGAAACTGTATAATGAGTCTCATATTTGGTCCACAGAAAGAGACCTAAATCTTAGGGAAAACCAAGAAGAGCCCATCTTAGTTCCTAAAGGAATCCTATCAGGCTGGAGCAGGCTAGCTGACCACCTCTTTCTGCAGATATGCTGACCTGGCTCCCTTCTGGTGATTGATATATGCCATCACCGTGGTGCTGTCCATATACAATGGGGTGTCTTCGTGCTGGAGAATAGCAGTAGAATGGATATGCTGAAGTAAATAGCCCTGAGCTCCAACCAGTTGATATGGTAGAATGCCTCTGTTGGAAGCCACTTCCCTTGCACCATAGTTTGGAGGCAGCAATACTCCCTATCCTGACTGGCTGGCATCCATGATTACCACTACTGTATTCGGCTCCCTCATCAAGATGCCCCAATTGATGCGGGTTGGGTTAAACTACCAGGGTATGGGGTCTCTGGCTGATTGAGGAATCTCCACCACCTAGCATGATCGTGAAGGGACTTCCTCCTGGTATAGGCAGAGAAAGGGCTGCAGCGCTCTGACATGTATCCAGGCCCAGGGTACTGTGTCCATGCATGAGACCATGGAATGAAACATCCTTGTCAGGGAGAGTGGATCCATCACTCTATTGCTCCTGAAGCATCCAGTAAGGTTTGGCCTGATGTTCTCTTGATGAGAAAAGCCCATCTCTTCTGGTATCCAGTGTCACCTTCAGGTGCAACAAGGATTGGACTGACAACAAGATGCTGACATCCCTTTCTCCCTGGGTAAGGGGTGGAGACAAAAAATTCTTCTAGGCAAGGTACACATACACTGCTAGCTTTCTTAGGAGGGCTACTACAGTGACTGTAATCTTGGACAAGACTCTAGGGAATGTTGATAAGTCAAATGGCCTAAAGCCAGAAGTGGCTCAAGAAAATGCCCTGGACTCGGAGCCCTGACCTAAGGACAGGCAGGACCAGTCTGGGCACAAGTGGTGGGGTTGTTCCCTCCATGAGTAGAGGCGGTCATTCACTTTTTTGATCTTGCCTCCTGCTGTATGGGATGGGGCTAAACCACTCTACAAGAGTGGCTGCCTGGAGAAAGAGTGAGAAAGTTGTACTCTGACAGAAGTTAGAAACAAAATATTAAAGTGTTAATGATTTTAATGATCAGGCAATTTGCACAGATATTTGGCACCAGACAAAAAACTGCTTTGACACAAGCAACATCCACACCACTGTATGCAGCCATTAACATATAAACACTGAGTCTCTACAAAAAGTGTTAATTCGTGTATAAGAAACTTCATGTAAATTCTGTTCCCAGAAATTTACATCCAAATACTAATGAGTTTACAATGAACAGACAGAGGAACATAAATATGATCATTGGTAGGGTTTTATATTTACTTAAGCAAGAAAGGTAGAGTTGGTTAATATAATATTTTATATATGATTTAAATACATATGTAGTATTTTTCAACTTAGAAAATATTTTTTTATATGTATAGGCGGTAGCGTATTAGTCCTGTTCAACAGAGAATGAAAATGAGGGACAGAGGTTGAATCGCACAGTGAATCAAGGGTAGAACTGGGAAGAGTAACACAAATATTCTGGCTCCCAGAATCCTGCTTAAACAGGCAATGTTGCTTTCTCAGATCAAGCAGCTCTTCAAAGGCTAAAATCATGGACAACCATCTTTGAACCCATTGACAGAGGTTGCTTGCTGCACAGAGGCTACAGCAGACAAAACCTGACAAGTCCAAGAACAACAAACTTGAAACAAAGACACAAACTTGAAACAGAAAAAGTGAGACACTCAAGTACATGACTTTCCCCACACATTATTTTTTAATGCATGAAAGAGTTAGGTCACAGGATACACTGGGGATAATGTGCATCTCCCCAAAATAGCAAGGAGGCAAACTCAAGAAAGAGCTCTAAATTTTAAGTTAGCTCAACACAAAAAAACAGGAGCAACCAACATGCTAAATCAGTCCAGCACACATCGAGGAACATTCCCCAGGTGACAATCACCCTCTGTTGGCGTGCAGGGCCTGGCAGGGGCAAGGAGAACAAAATGGATGTCACTGGCCAATGATGCCTCACGCACACATGGTTTTGGCCTTCTAACTTGAAAACTGTTGTTCCAAGAAGAAAATATTATCTGTGTTACCTCCGTTAATTCCACTGTCATCTCCCTAACAATCTACTTTACAAAAATACAATGCAGCCTTCTGTCATGATACAGGCAATATGGAACTGAATTAAAACAGCATATTTACTAGTACTAATACAAACAAGATCAATACTTTTTTTGCAACATACATATATAACATAGATACATACTTTTTTGACAACATACATTGGCAGAAGGGGCGAGGTAAAAATTAGTAAAAATAAATAAATAAATAAATAGAGTATCATAGAATAGCTCTTGTACATGAAACAACACAATACAATTATTATGCACTCATATAACTAAAACTGCAATAATGTCTGCAAAGAAAGCCAGCATTTGACTGAGAATCTAGGATGATTCATCACTGTCATTCTGATGGTCATAATTGTCTAAATTATCTGGATTATCCAAAGCTATAGTTAGTGGACTGTAGCAACACCCACCAACAGTGAGAGCACATCTACAGTCTTTTGATCATGCTATATTCTTCCTGATGCACGAACAGCTTGACCATTGGCATTCCCTCTTACAGCCACACTGAACAAGTGCAATACAGTTTGGGGGAACTGCTTGCAGATTGGTAAATCTTGGTTTCAAACCTCCACTGCGAAGGGCTGATGGCAACAGTGGCTGTGCTTCCATGGACTTTCACCAGACAGTCATCTGGTAATGTGCCCTTCTGATGTGAAGTTCAAAAGCATCATAAGTTGGAGTTAACGGTTCTGGGGACTTTGTCCTGAATAGGTGGGTGCGAAGTTTATCAGTGGATGAAAGGGTTGAACCTGGACCGCATAACTGGATAACAAACTTTTCTGCTGCAGAAATTGTGCTTTCAGAAACATCTCCAATGCCAAGGTCAGCCAGCAGCATGGGATTTCCCAGAAATACTTTCCATGCTGTTTTCTTTCCATGTCTAGCAAACTGGCGAGTTGTATCACAACCAGTGAGTGTGTGAAATGCAGGAAGAGCATCACAAACAGTATCTGGTAATGAATCCCAAATGGTGTGAACGGAGATGTATCTATGTTGCTTTGATATTTATTTATTTATTTTATTTCACTGTATTTATATGCCGCCCCCCCCCCCCCC
>QEPC01012574.1:739618-767374 GCA_003113815.1 Sphenodon punctatus | reverse complement strand
GAGACAGAATGGAACCCTGCGGAACGCCACAGGTCAACGCTTGGGGGCTAGATGTTTCAGCCCCCAGCACCACCCGCTGGCTTCGACCCGAGAGGAATGAGTGGAACCATCCAAGGACAGTTCTGTCCAGACCTCCCAAGTCTTGCAGCCGTCTCAGCAGCAGCCCATGGTTCACGGTATCAAAAGCGGCCGAGAGATCTAGCAGGATCACAAAGGTCGAACATCCTGCATCCATCTCCCAGCGGAGATCATCCACCAAGGCCGTCTCAGTATCGTAGCCGGGGCGGAACCCAGATTGAAAGGGGTCAAGGAAACCGATGCTGTCCAAATGCGCCTGGAGTTGCAGTGCCACTGCTTGTTCAATAACCTTCCCTAAAAAGGGAAGATTAGAGACAGGGTAGCTGGCGAGTGCGTCCACATCCAAAGATGGTTTCTTCAGCCAACACGCTGCCAGGCTTCAGGACACAAATTCTTAGGGAAGTGTGTAAGTAGTACAAAAACATCTGTGTCCTTGCTGTCTGCAATGATTCGTCTATATTCAGATTGAGCAGCATCAGCTGCATGAAGAATAATTCTCATGTCTGCTTCCTCCTGTGTAGAACGTAAGGATGCAGACACATCACCATCACTCAAACTTGCATGCAAAATATCCTTGTAGCCTCCAGCAGTTAGAATTTTCTGGAATGACGTGCATCACGCCTCAGCTTGATCCATTAACTGTGAAGATGGGAAATTTGTGAGATCATGTTTGTTCTCAGGCATGTCAATGAATGTCTTCTATTGATGAGGAAGGGGAACTTCATGATTGTCAATGACCTGACGTATTAGCCTCCTGCTTGGCCCAGCATGATGTTCCCGTGTTCTAGATTTGATTGGGTTTGGTATGTAGTGATTGAAGACAACATCAACTCTTGTAGTTTCAGTGGTGATGTGGCTGAACACTGTATATGGGAGAAGGTGTCTGCTACATCTTCAAAAGTTTTTGCTCCACCAGATTTGCCCAAAGCTTGCACCAATCCCATGCCAGCTATGATGTAGCACTGAGACATTGCTGAAGGATTTTGCAATTCCCATGTGGCCGTGTTGTCCTCCAGTATCTGTCTTAGGATTTATTTATTGCATGTATGTAGGCTTCCATCAGTATTCGCAAGAGCAAGTGGGACTGATGACCGTTCATGCCTGAGGTGATCATCAATGTCAACTTTCTGTTTAGCATCTGCAGTAACCAGAACCTGCAGCCTTGGGGAACCCTGACTGAGAGGGGTGAGGAGGGGGAGGAGTTAGGAAGAGATGCATTGAAGGAGCGGTCAGAAAGGTATGAGGAGAACCAGTCGAGGACAGAGTCCCAGAATCCCAGGGAGTGAAGCAATTCAAGCAGGAGCGAGTGGTCAACAGTGTCGAAGGCAGCAGAGAGATCAAGGAGGACAAGAATAGAGTAAAGGCAGTTGGATTTAGCTATAAGAAGATCGTTGATGATCTTAACAAGAGCAGTTTCAGTGGAGTGAAGGGGCAGAAGCCAGACTGGAGGGGGTCAAGGGAGGAGTTGGAGGAGAGGAGGTCAAGGCAACGGAGTGGACAACCCATTCGAGGAGTTTGGAAGCAAAAGGGAGGAGTGAGACAAGATGGTAATAAGAGGGTTCAGAGGGATCCAGAGTGGACTTTTTGAGGATGGGGGAGACAATGGTGTGTTTAAAGGCAGAGGGGAAGGAGCTGGTAGAAAGGGAGAGGTTGATGATGTGCAGGAGGGGAGGGGCAACTGATGTCACTGGCAGATCACAACATGAAATTGTTCTGTTAAATGCAGTCCAGTCGGGGACCTCCTCTTCTTCTTTTGCACAATTTCTTCTGCATAACAGCCACAGGAGATCCTGTACACGATTGCTGTGTCGCACTTTCATGATGCAGCCACTTGGATGTATCAACAGGCTCCCCAAAGCGTGGCAGTAGATGCTGTGTGTTGTGCATTTTTGCTGGATGCATCTGATGGAACCCCTTAGATAGTGGAACTATTTATTTATTTCAAAATATTTTATCCCGCACCCTACTGCAGAATAGCAGCTCGGGGCAGCGTACAACAATCAAACAATAAAACACCAGCTAAAAAAATTTAAAACCATAAAATACAAAAGAGCGGAAATCAAATCAAAACCCTCCCCCTCCAACCCACCCACCTATCCGTCTTCCTCCACAAGGCTGTTCCGCCAGGCCTTACACTATCTCCAAAAAGGAGGGGAGGTCCGGGGCCAAGCGGGCCTCCGTCGGGAGGGAATTCCACAGCCTAAGTGCAGCCACCAAGAACGCCCTCCCCATCGTTGCTATCCGGGAAACCCGGGGAACCTCAAGTCGGGCGTCCCCGGCCAACCGCAAGGGTCGTACCACGGCCCGGGGTATGAGGCGGTCCCACAACTGCACCTTACTTTGGCCAATCAGTCCAGTGGAGGCAGTTTTTAAAGCTGGAGGTCCACGCTGGAATCCAACAACCTGAAACGTACCTTTCCCATCCAGTGTTTCGTCAACAATGTCTATGTTGTCTGCACCTAATTGCACAAAACGTCCAAGAACAAAGTTCTCTGGGATGAAGCTATCTCCATTTGCAGTGAAGCGTGATGACTCATAATTTTCAATACTGCTTTCTATTCTCTAAATTCGCTCATAGCTAATGCAGTGTCCAGCAGAATGTACAAGTTGGATCAGAACTTTGGTTCTGGTTGCTCGATGAATAGTAAGTTCAGTACTGTCTGTGTGGGACAGGGTAGGCAGATCTTATCCAGAGGGCCTCCGAGGGGCTGCTCAGGAGAAAGAGACCTGAGTGCTTCCCGCCCAGCTTAGGGGGTGGGGTTACAGTCCATGTGACCAGGCTGGCTGCTGATGACTGGTTGGTTCCCTCTCTGCTGGAGATGTGGGGGCAGGGCTGAAGACGGGAGGAAAGCAGACCCTGTGGGTGAGTGAAAAGCTGGAAAAGCCTGCTAGGATAGAACGCGGTGGGGAAGGGGCACTGTCACCCACTTCTGGAGCAGGGGGGAGGAGGGCTGCTGCCCGGAGGGAGGATTTAATTAAAATGATCAGGTTTGTTTTTTTGTTTGTTTTTTTTAAAAAAGACAGATAATATTTTCTTCATGGAACGACAGTTTTCAAGTTAGAAGGCCAAAACCATGTGTGTGTGAGGCATCATCATTGGTCAGTGGCAGCCATCATGTTTTGCTTGCCCCTGCCAGGCCCCGTACCCCAACAGAGTGTGACCATCACCTGGGAAATGTTCCTAGGTGTATACTAGACTGATTTAGCAAGTTGGTTGCTTCTGCTCTTTTGGGGTGAGCGAACTTCCTGAAAATTTGGTTTCGCCTGCCCACTAAAATGTTAGGTCAGAAAGCAAAGTTTAACAAAGGGTCTAGATCCACCACACACACACATTTCTCATAATGTGTGAAGGGATTCAGTTCAGTTTATTTGTTCCAACCATAAGTTATAACAAACAACAAAAACAAATACAGTCAAAAAACAACAAAAACATACAATCAAGATACAAAACAAAAAACCCAGAGTAAAAGAAAAAAATGGACTGTGAAGGTAGCCAACTATCCAATTGCCCCACAGCCCTGAAGATTGTTAATTCAGATTAGACCTGTTTGTAATAACTATTGCCCAAAACCAGGCAACAGCAGCAGTAGCCATGGGATCCTATCTATCAGCAACACGTGTAAGTAAAATTTGGTCAACTGTCCAGGAAAAGTAGTCAGGATTGGGGAGATAAATTTCAGTCGTACATCATCATGATACCTACAGGTAAGGAGTATATGGCTCATAGTATCCCCTGAGCCACACAAGAGATACTGTCCTCAAAAGAGATCGCTATATAGCATCCTTCCAGAACTACTGAAGGAAAGACGTTAAGACGAGCCCATAGAAATGGATTCCTGTACTTAGTAAATGGCAAGTTGCCCATATAGGGCATAAGAGCCGGGGTCAGATTCAACAAAACGTAATAATGAGCAGTGGAGGTGGCTAAACTCAATGGCAGCATCGGCCTGGCATCCTATGTCCCATAGACATTGTCGCACCTCAGGATTGGTCCCCGAAAAACTCAGGGAAGACAGATAGGAGGTAGAAAAAACCAATTATGAGACCCTGGCCTGGACTTGAGTAAACCAATGATTATTGTAAGACAGCACCAAAGATAATAAACCTGGGGTATCCAAACAGATAATTTTCAACCAACAGCTTATAATCAATCTCCAGGCCCTGGCAGCAATAGGCAAACCACCATATTCCAGCCACAATACTATGTCTGGCATGCATCTAGGGAAGTGTGAAGGGATTCATCTGCCTATTATTACTGTTGTAGAAGGAAAGATAGGCGATTTCCCCTTCAGGGGATGAATCCCCCCCACCCATCGCCTGCCTGGGGGGAAATGCACCATGGATAAGGAGGGCGGGGAACTGCATAATCCTAGAATACCAATAATAGGCCATATGTACCCTAACTTTTGACTTGTGGGAGGGAACATGAGAACAATTAAAATGTGCAAATGCAAACTCCTGCAACCAAGAGCAGAGGCAAGAGAAGTCTCTCCCGTGCAGCCTCAGTCTCCCTTTCATTTCTCCCAGCTACATTGCCTTTTCCTGATCAGAGGTGATTGACAAAAAGATCTTTCATGACTAATGCAGGAAGGACAAGGGTAATGATCAGATATGTCACTTATTTGTTTACTTAAGTTTGTTATCCATTTTGCTCAAGTTCTTTATGAGGAAGATTAGACTTAGGTGCACTCAATTCCAGTTAACAGATTTGAACATTATAAAACAAATAAGACTGAAAGGTTTAATACAGACCCTGGCACAGGCAATATATTAAAAAATAACAATCCAACAGAACTTATAAAACAAAGCAAAGGTTGTAGAATTAATATTATTACCATTGTTTTAAAATTTAAAGAAAAAAAGGGTACAGAACTAAGCATTCTATGGAACATTTTCATCTAATAGCTTCTAGAAAAGTAAAAATCTGATGCAGAAAATACATTTATATTTCATCTTGCATTTTCATTTCATATTATGGGTGCATGCTGTGGGGAGTATTCAGTAAATACATCCATCATGAGAAACAATGTGTGATAGAATCAAGATTTGGAAATAGTGAGGAAGAATGGCACTTTTTCCTTTGACAGAGCCCCACTCCTATGTCACTTTGTGCACACATTGGGTAGCTTCCAAGTGTAAATGACTCCTTTGTTCAGAGTGGGTTTCCACTCTCACCCACTCCCCACTGTGCCACTTTGAGCTAGTTCTGACTTGCTTCACTCACCGCTCTCTCCAGGGGGTAACAAAGGACTGTTTGTTGTAAAAAGAAGTAAATGGCATCCAGGAACCAGGACAATGGAGTTTTACATCCTGCCCCAAAGGTTTGCCCCTGCACATTCTGGGCATGCTTAGAGGGCAGAATGATGACCTGGAGTAGGGAGGAATCAAGGCTGCTCAATACCCCGGACTCAATCTGGCTTGGAGCCCTTCCTGTCCTATGTGAACCCAAGGCAGCTAACAAGCGCTGTCTGTGAACTTTGCCTGGCTCAGCTATGGATTGGACCCTTCCACCTAGTCATCCATGGAATGTTGCTCCAAAGACTGGACAGTAAGGCTGATGTAGCTCGCTCACTTTTGTGTTCCACAGTATCATACCCAATGTCTCACTGCTACCACTTGTTAAATAAAAAGTTTTGTTTGTGTTAAGCGAACACCATTCCTTGTCTGTATTATTGCAGGGAGAAGCTATCTCCAAGGAGGGGAAGGACCATTCGCAAACAATGCCTGCTTCCTTGAACGAACAGAGAACTATCCTGTCACCCCAGAGGCCTCCCTTCAAGGGAGGTACCCACAAAAAGAAGGGTATTAAGGCAAGGGAGTGAGCAAAGAGTACATCTATGGGCCTAGTCTAAGGCATCAAGTTGTCCCACAGATGCAAAGCACTGGAGATCCTGGTCTTATGACTGCCCTGATACTTTTACCTGAGAACTGCACATAGGTAGCTGTCTCTGTGTCAAATCAAGTCCTCTGATCCCTCTCAGACTGTATTATTATTTATTTATCCAGATTCCACAACATATAAAACAATAACATTCTAAAATACAACAAAACAACAACAACAATATAGATTATAAAACTATACTGTATGGTCAGGATGGAGCTGAACACTGAGGTTTGGGAATGGGAGGAGCTCTGGAATCCATGAAACTCTTAATTTCTTCTTTTTTTAAAAAAAAGAAAGAAAAGAAAAGAGGAAAAACCCTGTTCCTTCAATTTTATAAGACAAGTTCCAGCCGCTGTAATAAGAGTTCTACAAAGCATAAAAAGTAAAATTTAAAATACGTTACTTACACAAAGTGGTATGGAATTTTTGAACATTGTGGCACAGTGTGGAGCCTTAGGAGAGTTCAAATCATCCGTACAAAATTCAGGTACTGAAGTGAGATGTGGTCCGTTGCCTTTCTGCCAAATATATAGTGCAATCTATCAGGATATACAATGCAAGAAGTCATAAGTAATGGAATTAAATAATTTTCATTGCAAAGAAAATCATGCTATAAAGTAAATGTATAAAGCATGCAAACAACAACAAAGAGAAAGGAGTTAAATATTATTAATAATATAGTGCCAGCAATGTACTGATTGTACAGTGCTAGGTTCACTAGAGGTGCTAAATAAATAAATAAATAAATACTAATACCTGGCACTGTACAAGCATTAGGGACCGGTCGCTACCCCAAGGGGCTTACAATCTAGGAAAGACAAGGGAGGGGAGACATGGAAGAGGGGAACCAAGGAAGAGACAGGGATACAGTCACCAACCTGAACAGTTTAACTAGCAAATGCCTATGAACAAAAAATAAGTTTTGCAAGAACAAAAACTGAAGTAGCAGAGACTGTCTTGTCTCCAATTGAAGCATAATCAGTTTGAGACAGCTGGAGATCAGATGAACCTCGGTGTTATATCAGATTTTGTTGCAAACATTTTAAACTTTGAGAACATGCATCATGGTAAAATGATCAGGATCTCATTATACCAGAGTGTAGAGACATAATCTTGGTTCCATGAAATAAATCCCCATGAGCAGACTTGTGCACCTTCTAGACAGAGGGAGCTATGAGGAGTCCAGGACTCTGCCTGTGCAGAGGCAGTTGCAGGATGAGGACACAGAAGCAGACACAGTCCACTGCTGCTGAACTCAACAGCTAAGACATGTAGCAATGTAGGAAGAATTTAACAAGGTGCATGTATGCACACACACACGTTTGCAATAGAGAGATATTTTTAATTGTAAATAAATATCTAGTTTACTCACTTGTCCTTTAAGGACTTGTTCCCACTAGTATTTGTTTGAAGTTAACTACCTCCCAACTTACTTAAAGCTCACCTGGGCTTGTTAAGAGAGGGTGGGGGTGGGAGACTAACTTTGTCAAACAATTGGGATTAAAGAGGGGAGGGAGGCTCCTACGCCAGAGATTATGCTGATGTGCATCTTCCAAATGAATTTCCACTGTTTGTTTTTCTCTCTGCTTTCCCAATAAATCATAGCACTTTCTAATTTGTCCCTCAACACAGTGCCTCTGCCTGGCTGACTACTTGTTATTTCAGCCCCCACCCTCCTTCGCTGGCAGTTCCCTGGAAATTCCAAGCAAGGGAGAACAGGAGAGGGAAGGAGCTATTTAATCCCTGCTTCCCCTTGCATGTGGGAACAAAGGCAGAGGAAGACAGTTACTTTAAAGTAACTCCTCTGGAGAACCAGCCCTAACAGGGTACTCACTTGCCATTTCACAAATCTCATGGACTGTGTCATGGTGCAGGGTTAAGTCCCTGCAGGAGCCAGGCCTTACGTGTAACAGCACCCTAGCCACACCCACCTGAACCTTAATTTGGCTGCACATGACCAGGAGCTTTATAAAGCTAAACTCCTGGTGCAGTTGGAGAGATCACCAGGAAAGGTTCCAGGAGAAAGAAGCTGGCTGTTAAAGGTTAGAAGCCCAGCAAGGGACTTCCTTCAGCAGGGAGACTGAGAACCTAGGGAAGGGCTCACCTCTTGGACGAGGCCCAGGAGGGGCTGCAACTGAAACATTTAAAATGATAAATTTTAACTCTAAAATGTATGGTTTTTGGAGAGGAGGATGGACACTAAAAAGAGCACCAAGCACGTCCTCTTTTTGCAAAGCCTGTTTGCTGAAAAAAGGAGCAAGAGTGACTCTGACTCTACAAAGGCTCACCACAAGCAAGCAGCCTTGGACATTGGGTGTTTTCAGATGCGACGGGGCCAGTTGGCCCCGTCACGAAAACAATAAATTCATCCCCCACCAGGACGACCCCGTCACGCCCTAACAGACGTGCCGGGGGATCCCGGCGGGGAATTGGGGAGGGGGTGGGGCCGCATGGCACAACGTGTGTCCGCATGGCCCCACCCCCTACACACTCCCCGCCGCCCGCCCTCTGGGGAGACGGGCGGGCGGCGGGACCAATGCCGCCGCAGCGTCTGGCCTATTTCGCCACTGCCCGGAATCCCGCCGGTGTTTCCGGGCCGTTGCGACCGACCAGACGTTACTTTTCTTTGATCCCCGCCGGGAATCACTTTCACCACGCTTCCTGGGGAATTGGTGCGGCTAGCCCGGGAAGCGTGGTTGAAAGTGACCCCATTGGGGATTGAGCGTGGCGAACATCTGGCGGCCGCCAAACAGACGTGCGAGTCACAGTGACCACAGGTGGGTATTCATCGTGGTTCACTGTGATTTCGTAATGTCTGAAAATACCCATTGATTCAGTTTCCCCATGAAATCAATCCAGAGTTGTTTTCATACTCTGTTCTGCATTCCAAGGTAAATTTATTCTCAGAAAATACTTCCTCCTCCCATATGTCCTATCATGGCCCCTGAGGTCAGCTGGCAGTGGCTTCTTGTGCGTACCATTATTAAACTAAATCCATACACCAAGGGCACACAAAGAGGTGCTCTCAGTGACTGCTCCACAGTGGTGGAAGTCTCTTCCTCCAGAGGTTTGGCAAAGTCTAGATCTGAACATTTTTCAAGAAGCGATGTAAGACCTTTTTATTTGGCCAAGTATTTGGCAGACAGGGGGTGATTTCAGAAGTGACGTGGTGAATGTCCACCACAGTCAACCTCAGTCAAACGCGGGGGGTGGTGAAAGCACCGTGCAAGTCTGTTTGCTCGCATCCAGATGTTCACCACAGTCAAACATGGCCCGGGGTGAAGCTAACCACACTTCGTGAGGTCGGGGCGGGAGGAGGTTCAGAAGTGTGGTGAATCGTCACCACAGCAGGGATGAATTAAAAGTAACTTCTGAATGGAAACCCGCAGCCGCGGTGGAAGGAATTGACACCAGCTGCGGTGCATTCTGGGGCTCGAACCGTGTTCCACGTCTCCACTGCATGTCTGTTGTGTTCCCACGGCCCATGTTCTCTCTGATTGTCCCCGGGCAGTGGTCATGATCCTGTCACTTCTGTTGGGGCCGCACGTGTCACCACAGCCCATGGTGAATCCGTTCACACCGGGGTGGGATTCACTGTGGTGAATTGGAACGTGTCACTTCTGGAATCACCCAGGAATAAGAGTGGTTAGGTGGGGGAGGGTTAACTGATTTTACAGCTATATATTTTGGATATTTTTATCTGTGGTTACCCACCCTGAGCCCCAGGGAAAGGATGGAATATAAACGTAAATAAATCAAGTAACATCCACAGGCTTTAGCATACTGCTTACACAAAAAATTGGCTCCTCTTCGTGGGTGTATAATATAGTAAGCCCAAAATCTACAGTTACCCGAACAGTAACTCCAAAAGTCTCATGATCCCTCCCCCCGCCCCACTCCTAGGTGCTTCCTTGTCTGGATGTTACATTCACAGAGTCATAGAACTGGAAGGGACTTCAAGGGTCATCTACGCCAGTTCCTTGCACCAATGCAGGATTCACTGCACCCAAACTACCTGCACAGAAAAATCTACCCAACAAGAAACAGAGACTATTAAAAAATCTGCAAAAAGTGGATACTGGGACCAGCTGGAGCACACTGATGTCTGAAATAATAGGGAACAGTTTTATACAAAGAAAGATCCAGATGTCTCAAACAGGCAAGCTACACCCATGCTGATAGCAAAAATCCTCCAAGTCGACTGCCTAATCTGTCCCGAGGGAAAATTCCTTCCCAGACCCAAATATGGTGATCAGTCATATCCTGGTGCATACATGCAGGTCTCACCAGCCAGGCACCCACCAAATAACTAGAGTACACCCATGCATCAGTGTGGTTTGGCTGGTCTCAGTATCAGCCCCACCTCCAGCTGTGGAAAACTTTGATGCTTTGGGAAGTGGGGGGGGGGGAAGAGGAGACACCAACCGAAAAATGTATTCAGAGGGGATGGGGGAAAGAAAAAAAAAAGAGATTACTTAAAGTCTCTTGTTGAGTTTTCAGCCCTTACTTCCTGCAAATAAGGCTTCACTCATGTCATGACACTATTCTTACTACCCTGTTCCCCACAAAGCTCCACCCAGGCTGTCTATATAACAGATACAGAGCACCACTCTGACCAATTTTCTGTGCTTCTTCCAAAGGAGTGCACTTTATTGTGCTCCTAGCTCTTCGGTTATAGCTCATCAGCAAGGTCTGTGACCCGTCATTTGTGCCCACACCTTTAATTTATTTATTAGGCGCATTTCTTAGTCGCCCCAAATGCCTATGGCATCTCAGGGCGACGTACAATTTAATAAAAACAATTCAGTAAAACAATTGTTTAAAAACAGCACACAATTTAAAACAGGGTTAGGACAAATAAATCAAAATAAAAATAAGGGTAGGGAGGAGATAAAAACCTTAACCTCCCCTCCCCCCCTCCCCAAAGGCCTGGGCGAACAGCCAGGTTTTACAAGCCCACCAGAATGTTAAAAGGCTTAGGGCCAGACGAGCTTCCTCCGGAAGGGAATTCCACAGACGCGACCTGGCCACCGAGAATGCCCTCTCCATTGTGCCCCCCCCCCCGGCTTAACAGGGGGGACCTCCAAGAATGCACCCCTGGCAGACCGAAGGAGCTGCTCTGGGGCGTGGAGGGCGAGGCGGTCCCTGAGATATGAGGGCACAGACCGTGAAGGGTCTTATAGATCAATACCAATACCTTGAACCTGGCTCGGCACGCTATTGGCAACCAGTGCAGAGTCCAGAGCACAGGTGTTATGTGCTCCCGACGACCCGTCCCCATCAGGAGCCAGGCCACCGCATTCTGCACTAGCTGCAGCCTCCGAACCAGGAACAAGGGCAGTCCCACGTAGAGCGCATTGCAGTAGTCCAGCCTCGAGGTGACGAAGGCATGGATGAGGGAGGCCAGGTCCGGCGACATACGGACGCAGCCTCTGCACCAGATATAACTGGCGGAAGGCGGCTTTCGCCACCACCTCCACCTGTCAATCCAGGCAGAGATCTGAGTCCAATATCACCCCCAGACTCCAAACCTGCTGAGCTATAGGAGGGCGAACCCTCCCAATCAGGGGGGCCGACACCTCCCTCGCTCTCCCCACCACCATCACCTCCATCTTATTGGGGTTGAGCTTCAGTCTCCTCTGCCACATCCACTCCGCCACGGCCTCCAAACACTGGGATAGCAACGAGACAGCAGGGTCTGGGTCACTGAGTATCATCAGCATATTGGTGACATCACACCCCGAACCCTCTCACGACTTCCCCCAAGGGCTGCATATATACATTAAATAATAATGGAGACAGAATGGAACCCTGCGGAATGCCGCAGGACAAGGTGCGGGGGCAAGATGTTTCAGCTCCCACCACCACCTGCTGGCTTCTCCCCAAGAGGAATGAGCAAACCATTCAAGAACAGTCCCGTCCATACCCCCCAGATCACGCAGTCATCTCAGCAGCAGCCCATGGTCCACGGTATCAAAAGCGGCCGAGAGATCCAGCAGGATAAGAAATGTAGAACATCCTGCGTCCATCTCCCGGCGGAGATAGTCAACCAAGGCCACCAACGCTGTCTAAGTGCCATAGTCGGAACGGAACCCCAATTGAAAAGGGTCCAGGAAACTGATGCTATCTAGATGCGCCTGAAGCTGGATCGCCACTGCCCACTCAATAACCTTCCCTAAAAAGGGAAGGTTGGAGACAGTTCGGTAGCTGGCGAGTGCGTCCACACCCAGTGATGGTTTCTTTAGCAGGGGACATACCACAGCCTCCTTGAGGCTAGGCGACAACCTTCCCTGTCGCAGCGACGCGTTAACTACTTTCGCCAGAACTGTCACCAACGTCTCCCTGGAGGCTTTCACCAGTCATGACGGGCAAGGATCAAGTTCACAACTGGTGGCTCTCACAAACCCCAAGACATCCACCGCATCGGCTGGCGTCACTTCCTGAAACTCCCTCCACAAAGTTGGACCAGACAGGGCCTCCATCACCTCACGCTCTCCACCTACTGCCCTCAACCCTGCGTCAAAGTCGCTTTAAGTCCCAGATCTGTTTCCCCAAGCGACACTGTTTCCCCAAGCGACACTATTCACCCCCTCCACATCCAGTCATGTGTACAATCCCATCACATGCCTACAAGCTTAACTATTGGTTAAAATTCATAAGAAGAATGCATTTGAAAGAAGAAAAAGCTTCCAGATATATTCAGAGAGTGTATTATGCTCAAGAAGTGGTGTGGAAGAAAGCACAAACAGCAGATAAGGGCAGCTAATTATGGCTGACAGAGTATGGGGTAGAGGGATGATGGCATCTGCATATATGGCACGGATGGTTGATAAATGTTCATCCGTCTCTATGGCAGCTTTTGTTTTGTAGCCACAATTAACATGGAGTAGAGCTAGCTCCTAAAGGGTGGAAGATTACATAACGATGATAAAGAGGCACATCACATCAATTTATTTTGACTTCTGTAATTTAGTATGAATAATTTACAGTACTTCATAGTGTGTTAAAATAAAATATAAACACAATTTTATAAAATAATTTTGGCTCTGAGCGAGGGTTTGTGCCAATGGAACACTTTGAAGATAGGGCTACCCATATTTATTATGACACTGTATTACTGCCACTATAGACCTTTTAGAAGGAAGGAGAGATTGTCATTGTTATGGCTGTGAATTATAAAGTGTGCAGATGAACAGTGTCTGGAGAGCAAAGAAAATAGAACGTGATTTCAAAGACCTCTTAGGGTTTATCCCTGTTAAGAGCTAGAAGCAAATAGTATGCAGTACATAGCTTTGGGAACGCAGAACTAGAGTCTTGCTGAAGAAATGTAAGGTACTGCACAGAATACAAATCCGAAAGGATTACTTGTACAAAAAAACCACAAATGTATGCTTCATGGGGGCCGGGGGGGGGGGATCAATACTCCTGTAAGATGAAATGCCACATGTGAAAACCACAGCACCAAGTATATTTAGTACTAGAGAAAAGGCTAACAAATATGCAACAGCTAGAGCTGATCTAGACAAGAATGAAATGCTAACAACCTGAGGTATCTGATGTCAACTCAATTCCAATACTGAGTATACATAAGCAAAATATAGTTACCCTCACTTTTAACCATGCCAAAGACTAAAATCAAATTTAATAGGACAACACTGTAATCTTTTAACACGTGACATATTTCTCTTGTGTGTCCAGCCCTTTACTGTCTCTGTAGTCACGGATATTTAAATGATTGGCATTAAGAAAGGGAGAAGCTCCAGTTGTTCAGGACAGAGACTAAGAGACTGCCACTCAAATATTTAAGTTAACCCCAGCATTAAAAAACTTGGATTTGTATTCTTTGTTTTATTGGCAGACAGTTTAGTTCAGGGATAGGGAACCTCAGGCCCAGGAGCCAAATGTAGCCTGCAGTTAGTTTCTAAGCCTTTTAACATTTCGGCGGAACTGTAAGACCTGGCTGTTTGCCCAGGCCTTTGGGAGGGAGGGTGGGGAGGGATGATTTTAGTCCCCCACCCATTTATTTATTATTATTCTAGCCCTGTTTTATATGTTTTATATGGTATATTTTATATTTAATATTTTAAAATGAATTTTAAATGTTTTATTGTGATTGTTGGAAGCCGCCCCGAGCTGCGGTGCAGGAGGGGGCGGGGTATAAATTTGCTAAATAAATAAATAAATAAATAAATAATTGGCCCCTTTCTAGTTCCTTGATCTGGTCCCTGGATCCAGTTTCTACCTGCAAGCAATGCAAGAGCGAGCTCAGAGGGAAGCAGAGATGAGGGTGTGCACACATGCACAGGATCCTTGGAAGATCCATGCCATAGATACATGATCTGGACCGTCCTCTTCCTGAGTGCCCCCTATAAGTACCCTGACCTCCAAATTCTGTGTAGCCCTTGGAGCTTGTACTAATTTTCAAAGTGGCCCTGGGTGGGAAAAGGGTCCCCACCTCTGGTTTAGTTCATGAAAAGGATGGTGTAACCAGCTCCTTTACTCCTAAATGGGATCAACTGCCATTTCAACAGGTATCTGCATTTATTGCAGACCTGAGGTCATTTTCAAGGAAAACCAAATGAGAACGTCCCCAAAACTTAATCTGGATGGGATGAAAACATGGAAGTTTGCAGTGAGATTCTGCATCTGAGAAAAAAAGACAGACTTTCTGAGTAAATCAGGAAAATGGGGATAATCAGTCTTGACCTCTATGAACCTCCATTCTCAGAGAACAGCCAGGAATGTAATCTAGTTCAATTCCCCTTGCCTGCCAGTTCCACACCTGTCTGATTAGTGCCACTACATTCCATATGAAAACCAACTCCCCCACTTCCAAAATACTTCTATTACCCACAGCCATCACTAGATAGATTTAAAGTTCAATGTAGGGTGGGCTACATGATAGCTAAAACATAATCCACGGATTCATGGATCAGTGAAAAGGAGACAAAGAGCAACTCACAGTGCAACCTTCCAACATTTAAGATGATTCAAATTCTAAATCAAGAGACCACTGGGATCAAATAGCCTGATCCTTCTGAATACAGAAGCCTTAGAAATTCATAGAAGCAAGTCTTCTGACTATATTATACCAAATCTTTTAGAAAGATATCCAGTCAGGCTTCAAGCGATGGAGAATTCCTAAACATGTGTCCAGTATTTCTAACCTGCATTTCTAAATAAGTTTCCATCCACTGGGTCTCATTATACCCATTTTGCTTAGGGTTTCAAGAGTTTCTCTCTCCATGGTAGACTTCCTTGAAAAGATGCTCTCTTCAGCCCCAACCCATAATGAACTTGATTTCTTCACAGTACCCTCTAAGCACTAACTACAGATCTTTTGTATTTATATCTACACAAACAATGTAAAGGAAATTATAGGCCACGAAAAAAAATATAACTACTGTATGCAGTCTAAACTGCTTATGCTTTAATTTATCAATGTTCAAACAGAAAACAAGTTTCTTCACAGAAACAGAACATGGCTTACCTCATGTTTTAAGTCTATTGTAAAGTCTGACTTGAGAGATTCATTTTCCAGATTGTTCGCAAGTCTATGCAGTAAAGATAATAAAATTTATTCACGTCATAGAGTAATAACAATAGCAATGTAACGCATTCAGAATCTAAATTTTTATATGGATGAAACCTTTAGATTGTCAGTTGTCAAACCATTTTCTAGAAACCTCTTTACAACATGCAATTCACATACATTTTCAAGAATATACTAGATCCAGTGTTTCCCAACCGGTGTGCCAGGTATATGCTGACATGCCTTAGCAGGTTGTCAGTTTGCCTTGAGAACGTTGACCAATTATTGTTGCTCAGTGAATTGTGGCCCTTCAGAATCATAACACAGCTGTCATAATAGATATTAAACTAAACAATATTATAGGTGTAGTGGATAATTTAAGAGTTAAATTAATACTTGATTTATTTTGTTTTCAGTTATATGCTAGTGTAAGTACTACTAATCCTCAAGTATCTGCCTCGCACTACTAAGGGCACTTTATGACATGCATAGATTCACAGATAAGCCTCCGATTTGCCTCCATGAGAAACTGTGAGGGGCAAATCAGACGCAGCTTTTATCACGTGGAAAAACAAAACCGCGTGGCTTTGGCTGTGATCATCTGGGGGATGTAAAGCTGGATTTCCATGTGATAAAAGGCGCCTGATTTACCTCCTACAGTGGCAAACAGAGGGCTTTTTTGCACATTTAAGCTCATCACAAAGCACTCTAATTCTCTAGTGCTTGAAGATGGATAATGAACAACATAGTTCATTAATCAACTGCATTACTTCCTATTTGTGCTTCTACTTGTGATATTTAAAATATGACCCATAATAGAAAACACTCTTACTAAAAAGCTTACATGAGACGTTGAACTTTGTGACCTCTTGGTTGTTTCTTGCATTTATATTAATGAGCCATGGTATGTAAAAATATATTCCTGCACATAAGTGCTTACAAAATGATAGCAGCTTAGTAATATCTGTATTTGTCCAGCCTCCTTACTTTTTGGTGTGAGAAGTGAGAAAGGAAGGGAGTTTACTAATAGCAATTTTCTCTGTATAAACTCCTCTGAGATCAAACAATTATACTCCATTCTTGTCTTGATTGATCTCTCTGCTGCCTTTGGCACTGATACCATTTGCTCTCTCAACTTGCTCTGCACCCTTGATTTCTGCGATTCAGTCTTTGACTGGTTCTCTTCCTACCTCTCTAAGCACTCCTTCAGTGTATCTCTTGCTGGTACCTCCTTCATGTCATTTCCCTTCTCAGTTAGAGTTCTGCAAGGCTCGGTCCTCGGCCTGCTTCTCTTCTCTTCTCCCTCTACACTCTGTCCCTGGGCAAACTCACTGAATCACACAGCTTCCAATATCACCTCTATGCTGACAACACTCAACTCTACCTCTCCGCCCCACCCCTCCCTCTATCCAATCTCATATCACAAACCGTCTAATTTTACATCTCTGCCTGGATGTCTCACCGTCAACTCAAACTTAATATGGCCAAAACTGAACTCCTAGTCTTCCCACTGAAGCATTCATCTCCCTCTTCCTTCTCAATTTCCATTGACGGGGTCACCATTCAGCTTGTCCCTCAGGCACATAGCCTGGGCTTCATCTTTGACTCCTTCCTCTCCTTCAAAACTCAAATCGACTGTGGCTAAATCCTGTCGCCTCTCCTTGTGCAACATTGCTAAGATCCGTCCTTTCCTCACTGTTTCCACTGCTAAAACTCTAGTCCATGCCATGACTATGTCTCACCTTGACTATTGCAACCTCTTTTCACTGGCCTTCCCTGCTCTCACCTTGCCCCCCTTTCGTCTATTCAAAACTCTACTGCCAAGATCATCCACCTCACCTACCGCCTTGATCATGTGTAGCCCCTCCTCTCCTCACTGGCGCCCTCTACCTTAACACGTTCAGCAGAAGCTTCTCGTCTTTACCTACGAGACTATGTGTGGCCTTGTCCCCCACCCCACCCCGCAGTCTCTCTACACTAGTCTCCCACTATACTCTTGTCCAAAAGTTCCGCTCCTCCTCTGCCACCAGCCTCGCTTGCTCAAAGCTCCGCTGCTCCTCAAAGCGTAATCTCTTGCTGCCCCCATGCCTGGAACTCCCTCCCCGAATACATTATCTCCTCTCCCTCCCAACCTTCAAATCACTCCTAAATATCTACCTCTTTTCTCAGGCCTTCCCTAGCTCCTCATCCCCTTAGTCCCCCTTCCTTCCCCAATGTAACTAAGCTAAGCACGTGTACCTGCAATCTCACACATTCATTAATGTATTCTCGTCTTTCCCTCTGTTGCCCCCATCCCTCATCTGCCCTCTCTTGTCTTTCTTAAATTGTCCCTGGGGCAGGGATCCTGTCTATTTTCAGCAGTTGTACAGCTCCAGATACATTGCTGGTGCTATATAAATACTTGATGATAATAATAACAAACAACAACATGTCTAACTATTAATAAACAGTTTTAGAAATTATGACACTAAATTCTTACTTATTTACAAGTGGAATGCTAAGTGCCCAGCCAGCAGCAAAATCTGGAAATTTGAAGACTGTAGGATTTTCAGCAAAGGCATAATGGTGAATTATTGTAGATTCCTCGTCATATAATACTTTCCCTAAAAACCATTCCTGTAATAGAGATGGAAAATACCATTAAAATAATGTATTTTGTAGTTTTAAAAAAGAAAAATTATGTAAAAAAATTAATCCAGAATTAATTTGTGCAGGAAAGGGGAAGGTATTGCTTCTAATGAGACTTTTAAAAAGAGAATGAAAGGGTGGCTGCCATGTTGGTCCAAAATCAGAGTCGGTTAAGAGACCAAAAAAGAATAGAGAATAGTAAATGCAGATAGAGGACTATGCTAAAGCAAGCATTTGGGTTGGGTTGGACTCGTAGTAGGAAACAGCTTTCCAGGTGTAGGTGAATTTTAGTGGGCAGTCACTTCTCCCAGAGTGGCCACTCCATCTCTGATCTCTCAGTCATCCTCAACGGGAGCTTGCGCAGGACCTTAAACAGATGGATCTAGGAACTAACATTTTTAACCTTACTGGATACTAAAAATAATGGATTCAACTTAGACTTGGGCCACTTTTAGACGATCACGCTGTGCACTCACGCGGGGTTTCAAAAACCCCGTGAGGAGAGATTACACGTGACGCCGCTGGTAATCGCGCGCCTGATACACGCCACGCATTCTTTTCAAGCCGCGAACTGACCGGGAGCCTGATCAAGGTAGGTCATTCGCGGCTTGAAAAGAATGCATGGTGCGTATCAGGTGCGCGATTGCCAGCGGCGTCACGTGTAATCTCTCCTCGCGGGGTTTTTGAAACCCCGCGCGAGCACACAGCTTGATTGTCTAAAAGCAGCCTTAGACTTTTCAAGCCATTACAACTGTCGGTACGTAACTGCTGTCAGCTGTATACTCAGGCTGTGTATTACAGCTACAAATTCAGTTTCTTTGACATGCCAGTTCCCTTCACCTGGAGAACTGTGTCCAGATCCCATTCTACGCCCAATTTTCCATGTTTATTACAACTAAAATTTTATCTCCTCAAGCAATTGTTCTACTTTCACGCCAAATTTCCAAAAATACTAGTTTGTGCTCTGCCAAATTCTTAAACAAGCAAAAAATGTACCAAGGAAAAACACATGATGCATCACTTGATGTGTAGGGCTAAGATATTTATTAAAAAACACAGAAGTCAAAAGGAATTTATTTTAAACGAAAACTGCAAAAATACGAGAAATACAATGACAGGAGGCCTCACTGCAAAGAGTCTTCTCAACAACTGCCTCCATAGTTCCATTTGTTTGGAACAGTAACTCTCTAGTTTCCCTAATTCCTTGAATCAGCAAGGATTCTCAATGGTTTCTGCACTATTAAGCTTTTGACGTTACATTCCCACAAACTGAAAACAAGAAGAGTAAACCTTATCCTATAAAATTAACATGTCTATCACTAGCAAGAGCATCAACTGGAGGGATTTCTAGGCAGATAAAAAGTGGAGGATGAAGGGACATGGAGACAGAGACAAATACTTGGGAACAAAGAACTATTTTGTGAAGAACAATAGAGTCTCTTCAAAATGCTTTCGTACTTTAGATTTAGGGCTCTGAGTGTCGAACAATGTTGATGCTACCCTCACTCAGTTCTATTTTAGAACTAATAGCAATGATTTATCATTAAATCTTTCTTTGCACAGTATCTCTGGAGCTCCATGAGGCACTTAAAGCATAGGAGAGGTTCCAATAAATGACTAATAAATAAATTGTGCTAAACAGTTTACAAATACAGAGCTAGGAGATTTCCATCAAATTCCCATGCTAGGTTCTACACAAAGTCCACAAAAATCTTTTCTGCATGATTTCTGGGGTGTGAAACCCATACATATCTTTTCTTACTAAACAAAAAAATAGAATATTAAAAATATTGAGCTAACCTTTCATTAGAACATTATGCCTGCAATAGTAACCCACAAATCAACAACAAGCACATACATAGTTACAACAAATATTCTGCTCTCAGATTTCTTCCGTCAAGTCTAATCACCGTATTACCTGATGCTGTTCAAAGGAGGCCATAGGTGTGCATTGGCTTTACATTAATAAAAGAGGACACAATCCCTAAAGCAATAAGTCTACAAGCCAAGTTACATGGTGAAGGGTGATAACATTTGGCATCTGTGGGAGATTACAACAAATGAAAGTGATTTGTTGTGCTGTGGTTGTGCATATGCATTATGTTTGCATGTTTGTTTATTTTAATATTCCTTTTTGGCAGAATAAGTTCAGGAAAGAAAAGAAGCAGACAGCACAGCAGAGGAAGTTAGTGTTACAGTATACAACATTTCACAGACATACAACATCTTAAGAACAGAACAATTTACAAATATGTCTGACTTTAAATTTTGAGTTTTAGCCTCTCACTATCCACCTCTTTTTCTGGAGACGATTATTATGTGCGTCTATAACAGAGGTGGGCAAATGGCAGCTCTCAGAGCCCTTGCTTCAGCTCCTGGGGAAGCTACTGCTGGGGTTGCATCCCTGCCGCTCTATAAGCCCAGCCATCATTTTGCTGCCTGATGTGGGAGGCTTTGGGAACCGCACGGGGTTTTCCCTTCAAGAATGGAGAGCGAGTCTTATCGCCTGTGGGAGAGGGCAAAGTTTCTTTACACCCTCGCAACGCCAGCCCCAGGATCAGGTCAAGTCTTCATCCCTGGAAGCCCTTCTCCCCTTCCCTGATGAAGGCACAATTGAGGAAAGATTGCCTCGATCTCAGGGGCCAGCATTGTGTGGAGGTAGAAAACCCTTCCTAAATGGTGCCTTCAGCAAGGATTGTGGAGCTTTCAAATCCCACTACTGCTGGCCTCTAGATGTGGGCAGGCCTCCTGCAATTGTGCCTTCAATGGTGAGAGAGGAATAGTGGGGCCAATCCCATGCCCCATGGGCCGCAGTGCAGAGTACACACGGCGCACATGAATGCGTGCACAAGTCACGTGCACCCCCAGCATAGGAGCAACAGCGCATGCACAAACCATGTGGCAGTGCACGAGCAGGACATGGGATCAACCTCACCGCCTTCAGTAGGTAAGCATGGTCATGAGCTAAGTGCCTGCTGCTGCCACAAGCCCAGGATAGATATGTGTGCCTTCTTACATTGACGGCCTGAGGCATACAATGGAGCCAGATGCCTGCCACCTCACCAGACTTAGGAAGCATAACATGAAACTGGGGCCACTTCCACTGCACGCACAAGAGAGAGTAGTTGTATGTGTCTCAGAATGTATCAGAGTGTGGCTGAGGAAGGGGAAGGAAAGCCCCATTCTCTCTCCAGCATCACGTCCCACTGAAACATAGCCCCAGCCACATTTCCTGGCCATATTGCCCATCTTGCAGTTCTCGGCAAAAATAAGATTTTGGTTTGTGGTTCCCAGTGTTGGAAACAGAGTCCATCCCTATAAAACTATCGCTTAAAGATTTTTATTATCCCAATCCAGCAACTTACATGCAATTTTTAAAACCTACAAATATTAACTTTAGTCAAGAAAATAAAAAAAGACAACAGTCCATTTTGCCTGCACATTATAAACACAGGCAGATTATAATGTCACCAATTGGACAGACAAGCTAGATGCATGGAACCAGGAACACTATAGTGACAGGTAAACAGCAAATGTCATGTACAGTCGAACCACATTTGCTTATTATGAATTCCTGTTCATAGCAACTTCAACTCCAAGAACCATTTCTATAAATTGCATATTCCCAAACCTGTGTTCACCCATGCTAACACTGTGTGGCTAAGCCAAAAGGCTTGATTAAAACTAAAATGTTTCTGCTACATAAAGGTCCACGTATTTACTCCAACCACAATTTCCCTCAATACAATCTAGCTACATATGGAGAGGCTTGTTTATTTCAAATTCCCAAGTATGGCTTCTTTAAGGCAAGCTGAAGGGAGAATATCAAGAGAATGTTCTTTGGTCAAGTCCCATGATAAAGAGCCTTGCTTGTCTCGCAGCTTCTTTCCAGCTCCAGCAAGAGCTGTTCTCCCTCAGTGACTCTGGCCCTTTGTTCCGGGAGCCTCTTAGAAGACTTTGTTTCTGTCTTTGGAACTAGCCAGCCTAGCAGCAGAACAACATAGAAATTTGACCTTGGCCTACCAGATCAGACCCAGTGGTCCATCTAGGCCAAGTATCCTGCCTGACAGTGGCTGGCATCAGATCTATGAAAGGAAGATGGGAAAAGTTCTAACAGCATAAACCTCCTGCTTTGTCCTCATGAAATCCAGATAGTTGAAGGAATCTTTGTTCCCAACTGACAGTTTTAACAGTTCCTCCAAAGCTGGAAGGTCATTTTCCCTTTAGAGGTTTTAATCCATTTGTTGTTTGAATGTAGACTGTGCCACTCCCACAAGAAGATTATCAGACTTTTCTCCTAAATGTGTAGGCAATTAACTACACAAGTAATGATTCAGAATGGAATCCTCTACATAGAACAAGCAGTTCTATTACAGTAAAAACAACAGTCACATTTATAATTTAGTATAATTATAGTTTTGATTAGTTTCCAAATATTTGTATTCAATATAAAATTATAGTTTTGATTAGTTTCCAAATATTTGTATTCAATATAAAATTCCTTTCAAGCATCTTCAAAAATGAATGAATTTTCATTTCACCTTAGACTTGTCAAATCTTCTAAGTGTTTCCAGTAGCTTTATAATTTGTATTCTTGTATCTTCTTCACAGAAGAAAATCCAGGAGGAGTTTCTGCCATAGGCAGCAGAAAAGCTAAAAAAAGAAAGAGTTGGTTTACTACAAACTTTGTTTAGGAGGGAATTACAAATCTTAGGCAAAACAAAAAGCAAAATAAAAAAAGCCCTCAGTAAGTCATGTTCTCAGTATCCCATATGGCAAATGGACTCAAACACTCAAAGAAGAAGTTGGAGCGAAAGCATAATCCCATTCTATAATGAATAAACAGATAAGTGCAGAACATGTCTCCATAAGTGAAGCTCACCGCCCCTACACTTAATCCTGACTACCGTACCTGCTCAGAATTTGCCAGTCAAAAAGTGAAAAGAAATGAATGCAGATGCATGTAGAAAGTAAATTCAGACTACTCCAGGAGCTGGTAAGTAACCTACACTCTCCCTGGCCACTTTCATTCTGTCTATAGATAGAGCTCCATTCTTGGGAACTAAGTAACAGTCACAGAGCTGTAAACCTGGAGGGGAGACCAGACCAGTTGACTTTGCATACATGACAGCTTGTATTGGTTTAACTTTAAAACAGTATAAGTTAAATTAGAATTAAGGAACTGAACTTCCTGTATTCCCACAGGGCTTGGACTGCGTGCCAGAAACTTCTCGTCATCTACTGCACCCATTTTTATTTATTTATTTATTTAAAATTTATATCCCGCCCCTCCTGCCCACAGGGCAGCCCGAACAACATTCAATAAAAACAATATAAAAAATTTAAAACAATTTAAAATTACAGTATGTGGGGAAACCCCCACCCCACCCCTACCCCTCGCCAAAAGCCTGACGGAACAGCCAGGTCTTACATACACGCCGAAACAGCAGGAGAGTGGGAGTCAACCGAGCCTCCTCCAGGAGCGAATTCCACAGCACAGGGGGGGCCACCGAAAAAGATCTAACATTGTTGGCCACCCGCCTCGCCCGGGGAACCTCCAAAAAGGCTCCCACAGACAATCTCAAGGGTCACATGGGCAGTGAGGCGGTCCCGCAGATAAGCAGGGCCCAGGCCGTGAAGGGCTTTAAAGGTTAAAACCAGCACCTTGAACCTGGTCCAGTACTTTACAGTCAGCCAGTGCAGAGCCCAGAGCACTGGTGTCATGCGCTCCCTGCGACCCGCCCTCGTAAGGAGACGGGCCGCAGCATTCTGCACCAGCTGCAGCCTCCGGACCAGCTTCTCAGGCAGCCCCACATAGAGCACGTTGCAGTAATCCAGCCTCGAGGTGATGAAGGCATAGATGACAGTGGCAAGGTCGGAGTCTGAGAGATACGGCTGAAGCCGCCGGACAAGATGTAACTGCCGAAATGCACTCCCCACCACAGCCACAGCCTGAGATTCCAGGCTGAGCCGCGAATCAAGGAGCACACCCAGACTCCGCACTTGAGAAACCATGGGAGGGTGGAACCCCCCCAACAAGAGGAGATTCAACCACCCCCAGGTCCCCCAAGCCCTCGCCCACCAACATCACCTCCATCTTGTCAGGATTCAATTGCAGATGGCTCGACCTCATCCAAGCCCCCACAGCTGACAAGCACTGGGAAAATAAGGAGACTGCATGGCCTGGGTCATTATGCAGCTAAATGTAAGCAGGTATCCCAGTGTCCAGTTATGGTGCCCATTTACAATGGTCCAAGAAATCCAGTATCTACAAACATGCTAGACTTGTCTAAACTGAGCCAGTTTAGGCTTGCTATATAACTGAGCTAAATGATTCTGTATAAGAAGAAAGTTAAACCAGTCTAAGGCTGCTTTTAAACGAGGAGCGCTGAAGCACCTCCTCAACACCGCATTAAAGGAAAGCCGCCGGAAGTGACCTTCTCGCCGTTGCCGGCGGCGGCGGCGGCTGGAGACACGGGGCTTTGGAGTGGTGCGTTCTTAAGACTTCAATTATCAGGCTTAAGAACACGCCGCTTCAAAGCCCCGTGTCTCCAGCCACCACCGCCAGCAATGGGGAGAACGTCACTTCCGGGGGCTTTCCTTTAATGCGGCGTTGAGGAGGCGCTTCAGTGCTCCTCGTTTAAAAGCAGTGTAAGTCACTGTGTGTGAACTGACTGTTCCTAAACCAGCTTAACGGGATTTAAGAAGGATCAAAGAGTTTAGTTTAGACAAAGCCTAAGTGATAGGTCAAAACAGCTTTGCCCAAACTACCTACAACCCAGCCTCTAGTCTCACTTGTAATTTATTTCTGTAACTTGGGTATAAACTTTATAGACTGAAAGGATTTTTATCTTGCTCACTTTTAGCCAGGCAGGTTACAGCTGAGCATAAAGCAGGATTCTCAACCCCTCCAAAAGACAAGTCAAATCTGCCAAGGGTGGTTTTTCATGTTCTTCTTCTGAAAACTATTACCTTCCAGGCAGACCTCTATGCTGGTCTAGCCAAGACAGATGTAATGCCCCCTCGGTAACCCCCTCAAAAACAAACTGTCTGGCAACAAAAAAATTCTTATGATCAATGTCAACTGAAGTTTCCTGTACAGCATTCCCCTATGGAGAAACCAGGAATGAAAACTGAACACAGAGATGCATATAAATGAAGATATATGAGCAAACAGAAAATAGAACTGCAAGACCCGTTTCATATTTCCTAGAGAGTTCCTGAGGAAACACTGACAGTTAAACACCCCAGGTACCTGCCAGATGGACACTTAGATTGTAGCCCTCTGAGTATTTATACACGGAACTCCTGACAACTACCTGCAATGGCTCTTACAAAGATAATCTACCTTTCATCCAGCCAGACATATCACCCTTCTAACACCATCTACCTTTGTTAAAACGGACTACATTATTCCCTTATTCTCCTATCACTTCTCCTCCATCCAGTAGGGTAAAAATTTAATCCCACAAGCCTCAAGCCATGCACACAATGGAACTAAATTACTGTGTAAAATTATTATTATTATTATTATTATTATTATAAACATTTATATAGTGCCAGCCATGTGCCTGGCGCTGTAAAGAACATAGAAATAGACGCGGTCCCTGCCAGTGGCTTACAATCTAAAAGACAAGGAGGGGGAGACAGGGAGAGGGGACAGTGGGGGAGACAGGGGAGAAGACAAACAAACATTTAGGCGGATGCGAAGTCTCAGGAAGTGTTGAATATATGTTAATGCCTGTGGAAGTAATAAGGACAAGATAGTACATGGCTCTTATTTTCGGATACCCTTTTTCCCTTTTCAGAATTCACTCCCCAGAGAGAACTTCTTTCAGTCCTGAGATAGCACGTGTGTCTAGGAAAGACTGAATTACCTGAGGCCTCCCGCTAGTTAAGGGATGAGGTAGTTAATTAGGTAGCTAGAGAATCTGTGACTGTTTTGAGGTTTGACCCAGGGAGGGCAGTCAAAACAAGGCCCTCCCAACCTTAAGCGGGGGAGAGGGCATTTGTGGGAGGCGAGCCCTGGAACCAGCCTCGCGTGCAGTGCAGGTAGGGGATCCCCTTCCACCCCCAGCCAGGTAACTAAGCCAGCCATTAGGTGGGCACCTATTCGGGGGGGGGGGGGGCATGGCGGTGCTGGGCTCATATGCCAGGCACATGGCACCCACCCATTCCTTTCTGACTGTGCAGAGGTCTTGTCACTACGGACCTCCAGGAATCACTGCAGGATAGCTAGGTAACCTGCCCCCATCCCTCCTGTTTTTCATCACCAGAGGTCAGGAATACCGGGGGGGGGGGGGCACGGGTCAGCCCATTCTTTTCCTGGGGGGTCATTTGCGGGGGGAGGGTGTGTCAGGTGCCAGGCCAGTCGCCCTCCCCACCGGGGACTCAGCAGGGATTCTCCAGTGTGGCCGGGTTTCCCCAGGCCCAGTTTGCACCACATGAGGGCTGGGGGAAGCATTTGGAGCCACTGCGTGTTGTCTGCTTTTTCACAGCAGCCAGGGATTCCCCCATATCAGCTTTGGGGACCGGTGGCAGGGCAGGGATTCCCCAGTGCAGCCAGAATTTCCCAGGCCCAACCCGTACCATGTGGCTGGCGGGGCCTTCTGAAGGTGCTGACCCAGCCCCTGCTCACTACTGGAACCCAGTGGGTGGACCCCTGGCAGGATGGGTTTTCCCCCAGGTGGGCTGGGATTCTCCAGGCGCAGCCCGCACCATGCAGCCGGGCGACTCTGTAATGCGGACCTGCCAGGGGGATGGGGACTCTGGGAGAGGGGGAAAACCTCAGGCTTCCACTTCATGGGAGGTGGGAGCAACGAGCGGCTGGCCTGGAGGAGCAGTGGCCCCCGAGGTCTCTAGGTCCACAGGCTACAGAGGCAGTCTGCCAGAGTGACCTAAGGTCTGTAAGGGAAGTTCCCCTCACTGCCAGTTTCATCACTGTGTTTAAATCACTCTTAATCAGTGGTAATTATAAAAGTGTAGGAGCTCTTCATGAGAGCCCCACTAAAGGCTCCAAGGCTGCTGAGGGGGGCCACAAGAAAAGTGTCAGAGCTCCGTTCCCCCGCTTTTCTGCTCCACTACTACCACTGCTCTTAATACTGGTTAATCAATGATAGGTTGTTTTATTTTTATTTATTTATTCAATTTATATCCCGCCCCTCCTGCGAATAGCTCGAGGCGGCTAACAAATTCAACATAAAACAATCTTAAAACCAATATATTAAAACAATCCATAAAAACACTACAACAACACAGGCTGGGATAATAATGAATAAATTAGGGTGGGGCAAGATAAAACACCCCCTAACCCACCCCACCCCCCTCCCCAAAGGCCTGGGCGAACAGCCAGGTCTTACAAATTCGCCGGAATGTCAAAAGGCTTGGGGCCAGGCGAGTTTCCTCCAGGAGGGAATTCCAGAGGTGCGGCGCGGCCACCGAAAATGCCCTCTCCATTGTGGCCCCCCGCCTAACACGGGGGACCTCCAGAAAGGCAGCCCCGGAGGACCGAAGGAGCCGCTCTGGGGCACGGAGGGCGCGGCGGTCCCCGAGGTATGAGGGGCCCAGACTGTGCAGGGCTTTGTATATTAACACCAATACCTTGAACCTGGCTTGGCACGCTATCGGCAGCCAG
>QEPC01012574.1:724301-735649 GCA_003113815.1 Sphenodon punctatus | reverse complement strand
CTCCCTTCGTCACAGCCACCACCTGGGCATTCAGGCGGAGCTGCGGGTCCAGGAGCACCCCCAGACTCCGGACCTGAGAAACCAGGGGAGGGCAGACCCCATCAACGATGGGGGCCACCACTCCCTCGGCCCTCCCCACAACCATCACCTCCGTCTTGTCAGGATTAAGCCTCAGGTGGCTCCCATATATGATGGGATTTTATGGAGAGCATCATGCATTCACAACTCATGGCACCACACAGGCCCATAGTGGGGACCTGATGCACAGGGGGCGGGGTACTCCTACCTGTGCCTCAGAGGCAGTTTCAGGTGAAGGACGCGTGCTATGTCTTCAATAGGAGGGAGTATTCAGGGGTGGTGCAAGTTTGAACATGCCTGCAGTCAGGTGGGGGAGGGGTGTGTTTTCATGCCACAGTCACCTGTTCAAACAGGAGGTACAGCATAGGCAAGTCACGAGTCTCTCAAGGATTCAGCAAGTAAGACAGGGCAGGTGGTAGCAAGCAGAGCCATGGGGCTCTGGACCCCCGTCTAGCCCACACACCAATTAAATTAGCAGCACTGGCCACCCTCCTGGAGAGGTACCACAACAGGGGGGATGCGGTCTATTTATGGGAGGGCTTTGCAAGAACTTTCCCCATACCTTGTCAAGGTCCAAGAGTTAATCAGAGAGCAAGAAACTTGAAGTCAGTGACAGGCATAGAAGAAGTGGCCTGGTTGAAGATCCAGACAGATTGTAGCAGGTTGGGTGGCTGGCCCCTTTGAGTCCCCCCTTTTTCCGATCATGCGGTGCTCTCCCTTCAGCATTGTGCCCAAAAAGGCACTGAGAGCGTATAGTTCAATACATCCCCTTATCCCAGGGGCAGGTTGGTGAATGATGCCATTTCACCAGAGCTGTGCTCGGTGCAGTATGTATCTTTTGACTCAGCAGTACGCATGGTGCGTGCCTGTGGCGATGCGGTTCTGCTAGGAAATGCAACATTGTCAGCCTTTCACTTATTGCCCGTGTCCCCCATGGATTTTGGCCTGTTAGGTTTCACATTCTGGGGCTAGTACTTTTACAACATGGCATTGCCAATGGGGTGCATCATCTCATGTTCCACCTTTGAGAGGTTCAGCTCCCTACTACAATGGGCAATCAAGGACTGAATGGGCCTCCAATCAGTCTACAAATAACTGGATGACTTCCTGTTCGCAGGCAGGAGAGGAGTACAGGGGAGTGTGCGCACTTAATGGCCTTTTTTACACAGCTCGCAGAGGAGCTGGGCATGCCATTGGCAGGTGAAAAGACAGAGGGCCCATCAACAAAACTGGCATTCCAGGGCATCGAAAGATACCATGGCTTGCACATCCAGCCTCCCACAGGACAAACCCCTGGCCCTTCGCCTGCTGCTGGAACGAATGTTTGGGGGCACAAAAGGTAACGCTGAAAACACATGCAAAAGCTGTTAGGCCACCTGAATTTTGCTTGCAAGGTGGTAGCACCAAGTAGCACATTTTGTGCATGCCTATCCAGGGCCACAGCAGGAGTTTCAGCATGGCACCATCACAACAGGGTCACCAAGGGGATAAAGGAGGATTTGAGGGTCTGGCTGGACTTCTTGGAAAATTATAATGGGGTTTCACTGTGGAGGGATGTGCGTTTGTTGGAAGCCAAACTGCAGGTGGTATCTGATGCAGTTGGGGGGAATTGGCTTTGGAGTTTACTTCCAGGAGCAGAACAGCCCTCCATTGGCCGGACTTCTTGGCCACTACAAAGATTATCGAGTATAGGCTGAAGTCGACTTCTCCAAAAGGAACCCTCTCTATGTATAGAGAGCTCAGACCCTCAAACCCAGACCCTCAAACCCAGAACGGCTCTCCATTGGCCGGACTTCTTGGCCACTAGAAAGATTATCGAGTATAGGCCGAAGCCGACTTCCTCTAAAGGAACCCTCTCTATGGCCCCTAGGGACCATAACTGTGTAGCTCTGTGGACATGGCGAGGTGCTTGTGGGGGTCCTTGGAGACTGGAGAAGACAAGAACCTTTCCTTGGGGAACCCTTGTAATTCTATTGAGTAGCCTTGGCGAATCAGTTGCAATACCCAAGCATCTGAGATTGGCATTTCCCAAACGACTGAGAAAGCTTGGAGCCTGCCCCCTATCTCCACGTCCCCCTGCCAGTTATGCCTGTTTGTTGAACTGACTGGGGATGGGTTCTTTTGGTTTGAATTTTCCAGCATCACTTTGCCTCTACCCTCTGAAACAAAAGGGCTGCCTAGAGTCTTTTTCATTTGACTGATTCCTCCTGGGAAAGGGGGAAAAGGGGCCCCCAAACTTAAAGGTTGGGGCATGAAAGGATTTTCTTTTTGTACCAAATTGTTAGAGGTCTAAGGAAGATCCAAATAATCGAAACCCTTTATATGGGCTCCCTACAAGCAACGTTTTGGCAGTGGGGTCTCCCTGCCTGGAACGTAGTCAAACTCTCCTCCTTTTTGCTATGGTGTGAGCAACAGAACGGGCCGACCAGGAGAAAGAGTCCGTGGTGGCATCCGTCAAAAGAGCAACCGCCAACATGATGCGGGAGGAGAGAACATTAGCCTTATTGTCCAAAATGTCTGAGGACTGCAGCTCATGTGTCCAGGACATCATAGCTCTGGCAACGTAAGAGGAAAGGATGTTTATTCTAAGGGAGGCTGCAATGGAATCCAGAACCTTCCTCAGAACCCCATCTATGGCCCTATCCATGGGGTCCTTAGGGAAACAGTCCCCTTCAGTAGGAAACACTGTTTTCCTCACTAGGGAGGCAGCAGCTGCATCCACCTTCAGGTTTTTAAACAATCATAAATGTACTGAGTATGCAGCAAGTTATACTGAATGTGTCATAAAAGGTAATTTTGACGATTACCAGGTTGCGTAACAATACTTGAGAAGGGTTTGCTTTCTGCTAATGCAGAACCAAATTATAACTGCAATTTTTCACGTAAACAAAGGCCATTTAGGATACAGAAGTCACAGTATCTTTCGACTGAGATGTTATTCCTATTGAGTTAGTCTACCTTTCCTAGTATATAAACTCAGTAACAGAGATGTTTTGAGCAAAACAAATGATAATCCCTAGTATCCATTACCGGGGTAGGGAACCTCAAGTCCAGGAACAAAATACAGCTTGTGGCTAATTTTTATTTGACACCTTTCCAATTCCTGGATCTGGCTCCTGGAACCAGTTCCAATCCCCAAGCACTGAAAGAGTGAGCTCAGGGTAAGTGAGTGGAGATAAGAACATACACAGAAGGACTGGGGACAGATTCACTACACAAATTCATTATATAATATTTGAACAACATATAATCACATTTTATTTTAATAATATGGACCCTCCTCTTCCTGAGCGCACCGCTTAAGACCCCTGGGAACTGTTGATTTAGTCCTCAGACTTTGTACTAATTTTCATAGTGGCTCCTGAAAGGGGAAGTTTCCCACTCCAGACTATTATGTTACTTTGCATTTAATGAGATTTTATTTCATTTAGTGAAATATTAGAAAAAACCTGATTTCGAAGATGTTTAAGAAAATCAGTAATCCTAACCATAGAGTACCAAAAAAAAAAAATCACAATTAAGAACCCAACCACAGCTGCCTTTAAAAAGTTTGGCAGTAGCTGAAGATTTTGCTTACAGGAAAGCATTAATGCAGATCAATAATTTGGACAAAACTCTGCACTTACCCTGGTATTAATGGCAGGATGGTCCATGCACCTTCATGCCTTTCCATCTGATGAATGAGCAAAACTATAGGCAGTTCCTTCAAGAACAACAGCAAAGAGACAAGATTACAACAAAAAATATTTTTATAAGACCATTTTGTTCTTATCATTTACAAAGAATTTCCTAATACAGACGGAGAACACTGAAATCATGTAATTAAACCCTGCAAGAGCTATACATTCTTGCATCTCCTTATAAAGCATTTAACCAAATATACAGGTAACATACCTTTAAATTAAATTCTCTATAATCATTATTGTTACGAACACCTTAAACAATAAAATGCTCATCTTGCAAAAACTCTGGGTGCAGCCACGTGAACCAGGCAGGCCCGATCCTCTGCGCACCCCATTGCGGGCAAGGGCACCTGCCACACTCGGGGGCCAGCGCAGCGATCAGGGCAGATGGTCCGTGCCCCTCCCCCACCCACCCCCAATGGAGAAGCCGGGTGGGATGCTGTCAGAGGTTCACCATGCCGCAGGGTGGACAAAGGCACCAGTCACATTCACGGCCGCCCAGCCCCATATCACCCACCTTCCCCTGACCTACCCACTATCCCACCCCTAGGCCATGACATGGCTGCGTGTGCCCGATGGGCCTCGCTGTGTGGTGGGGGAGACAGGAACTGGCCCCATGAGCAGTGGTGGGCACCACACATTGGGCAACCATACCCCACTTTGGGTAAGACTGCTACGTGCTGTGTCGCTGGCCTTTTTCCAAGGACTCAGGGCGTAACAGCCAGCTGTCCATACCCCAATTTGGCAGGGTGAATGTATGGCAGCTGCCAGAGGCACATGATGCACTGCATCCCGGGCAACGACGACCAACATGGGGTAAGGCTGCCCAAACTGTGGTGTCATGTGGCTGCACTGTATGTTATGCAGAAATATTCTTCAAACTACTCATGATGCATAGCAAATAATATTAACCACAGATGAATCCCTCAGCACACAGAGCCAAATGATTGTCAAATTTAGAACTTTCAGGAAAGTCTTGATGATGACAGTAATTACTGACTTGAGATTGTTCAGAGTAGCATCTAAATCACAATACAGCCAAAACTGAGATTCTATAGACAATTGATACAGATACTTCAAGCAGCAATATTTGAAGTTTGAATCGACTATCAATAAAAAAATACAGTAATGCATTGCTTTAAAAACATTTCTGTTAATATAAAATGAACCAGAAATGGATCAGAGTCAAGATTCTTATTTCCTTACAGCGGTAGCTGTACGAAAGTTAAACGCATAACCACGCTCCATTATAAACAGGAAGCATTATAAACATGCTGAAGCCCCAAATTTGATGAAACCGCTTGAGCTACATTTCTGAAAATTTATCCATGGCTATAATTTGTGAGGACCAACATACATGTCAAGTTTGAAGAAGATCCATCCAGAAAATAAAATGTTATGACTGTTTAAAAGTTCATTGGTTGTGGTCAAAATGCACAGCGTCCTCATGATTTTGAATCATCAATATCTCCTCCCCCTGGACAAGTTGAGCCCCTAAACAGGTGTGGACCAGTAGATCAGTAACAAGTGCTTCTGTAATATGAGAGTGATTGGTGCAGCCAAAACCGAGTTATTAATGATTTTAAAAATCAGTTCTGCTGGCTCGCGCATGTACAGTGGAGCAGCTGCTGACCGGCAAAAAACAGCATAAGGAAAGTTACATGACTCCAGTTTTTATAATCATGTAACTTTAGAGCTTGAAGTCTTTGTGAGGGAGCTGGCTTCTGATAGTCAGTTTCATGCCAATTACCCATGTACCTCGGAAAGACAGNAATGCAGAACCAAATTATAACTGCAATTTTTCACGTAAACAAAGGCCATTTAGGATACAGAAGTCACAGTATCTTTCGACTGAGATGTTATTCCTATTGAGTTAGTCTACCTTTCCTAGTATATAAACTCAGTAACAGAGATGTTTTGAGCAAAACAAATGATAATCCCTAGTATCCATTACCGGGGTAGGGAACCTCAAGTCCAGGAACAAAATACAGCTTGTGGCTAATTTTTATTTGACACCTTTCCAATTCCTGGATCTGGCTCCTGGAACCAGTTCCAATCCCCAAGCACTGAAAGAGTGAGCTCAGGGTAAGTAGTGGAGATAAGAACATACACAGAAGGACTGGGGACAGATTCACTACACAAATTCATTATATAATATTTGAACAACATATAATCACATTTTATTTTAATAATATGGACCCTCCTCTTCCTGAGCGCACCGCTTAAGACCCCTGGGAACTGTTGATTTAGTCCTCAGACTTTGTACTAATTTTCATAGTGGCTCCTGAAAGGGGAAGTTTCCCACTCCAGACTATTATGTTACTTTGCATTTAATGAGATTTTATTTCATTTAGTGAAATATTAGAAAAAACCTGATTTCGAAGATGTTTAAGAAAATCAGTAATCCTAACCATAGAGTACCAAAAAAAAAAAATCACAATTAAGAACCCAACCACAGCTGCCTTTAAAAAGTTTGGCAGTAGCTGAAGATTTTGCTTACAGGAAAGCATTAATGCAGATCAATAATTTGGACAAAACTCTGCACTTACCCTGGTATTAATGGCAGGATGGTCCATGCACCTTCATGCCTTTCCATCTGATGAATGAGCAAAACTATAGGCAGTTCCTTCAAGAACAACAGCAAAGAGACAAGATTACAACAAAAAATATTTTTATAAGACCATTTTGTTCTTATCATTTACAAAGAATTTCCTAATACAGACGGAGAACACTGAAATCATGTAATTAAACCCTGCAAGAGCTATACATTCTTGCATCTCCTTATAAAGCATTTAACCAAATATACAGGTAACATACCTTTAAATTAAATTCTCTATAATCATTATTGTTACGAACACCTTAAACAATAAAATGCTCATCTTGCAAAAACTCTGGGTGCAGCCACGTGAACCAGGCAGGCCCGATCCTCTGCGCACCCCATTGCGGGCAAGGGCACCTGCCACACTCGGGGGCCAGCGCAGAGATCAGGGCAGATGGTCCGTGCCCCTCCCCCACCCACCCCCAATGGAGAAGCCGGGTGGGATGCTGTCAGAGGTTCACCATGCCGCAGGGTGGACAAAGGCACCAGTCACATTCACGGCCGCCCAGCCCCATATCACCCACCTTCCCCTGACCTACCCACTATCCCACCCCTAGGCCATGACATGGCTGCGTGTGCCCGATGGGCCTCGCTGTGTGGTGGGGGAGACAGGAACTGGCCCCATGAGCAGTGGTGGGCACCACACATTGGGCAACCATACCCCACTTTGGGTAAGACTGCTACGTGCTGTGTCGCTGGCCTTTTTCCAAGGACTCGGGGCGTAACAGCCAGCTGTCCATACCCCAATTTGGCAGGGTGAATGTATGGCAGCTGCCAGAGGCACATGATGCACTGCATCCCGGGCAACGACGGCCAACATGGGGTAAGGCTGCCCAAACTGTGGTGTCATGTGGCTGCACTGTATGTTATGCAGAAATATTCTTCAAACTACTCATGATGCATAGCAAATAATATTAACCACAGATGAATCCCTCAGCACACAGAGCCAAAGGATTGTCAAATTTAGAACTTTCAGGAAAGTCTTGATGATGACAGTAATTACTGACTTGAGATTGTTCAGAGTAGCATCTAAATCACAATACAGCCAAAACTGAGATTCTCTAGACAATTGATACAGATACTTCAAGCAGCAATATTTGAAGTTTGAATCGACTATCAATAAAAAAATACAGTAATGCATTGCTTTAAAAACATTTCTGTTAATATAAAATGAACCAGAAATGGATCAGAGTCAAGATTCTTATTTCCTTACAGCGGTAGCTGTACGAAAGTTAAACGCATAACCACGCTCCATTATAAACAGGAAGCATTATAAACATGCTGAAGCCCCAAATTTGAGGAAACCGCTTGAGCTACATTTCTGAAAATTTATCCATGGCTATAATTTGTGAGGACCAACATACATGTCAAGTTTGAAGAAGATCCATCCAGAAAATAAAATGTTATGACTGTTTAAAAGTTCATTGGTTGTGGTCAAAATGCACAGCGTCCTCATGATTTTGAATCATCAATATCTCCTCCCCCTGGACAAGTTGAGCCCCTAAACAGGTGTGGACCAGTAGATCAGTAACAAGTGCTTCTGTAATATGAGAGTGATTGGTGCAGCCAAAACCGAGTTATTAATGATTTTAAAAATCAGTTCTGCTGGCTCGCGCATGTACAGTGGAGCAGCTGCTGACCGGCAAAAAACAGCATAAGGAAAGTTACATGACTCCAGTTTTTATAATCATGTAACTTTAGAGCTTGAAGTCTTTGTGAGGGAGCTGGCTTCTGATAGTCAGTTTCATGCCAATTACCCATGTACCTCGGAAAGACAGCAAGAGGAAGCTCTAATCAGTTTCATGTCAGTTCCACCCGCCTCCCCCGGGCCTCACTCCATCCCTATGAAAAGTCTGCAACTTTTGAAAAGGTGCAAACTTTTCACTCCTATGAAAAGGTGCGGACTTTTCATACAGAGTCAGAAAGGCAGCAAGAGGAAGCTCTAATCATTTTTATGTCAATTACCCCCCAGGTCTCACTGTGTACTTTTGACTCCCTATGAAAAGTCTGCAAGTTTTCAAAAGTTGCAGACTTTTTGCTTGGTATGAAAAGTTGTACACTTTTGACTCAGTATGAAGAGTCTGCAACTTTTGAAAACTTGCAGACTTTTCACTTCTAGCAATATCTCCTCCCAGACAATGTTCTGAGCTCCCAGACTCCACAGCCTTGGAGCCAGAGATCAACACAGAGTGCTGCTGGAGTCGGAGTGCTTAGTGCATACCAAGTGAAAAGTCTACAACTTTTGAAAAGGTGCAGACTTTTCACTCCTATGAAAAGGTGCAGACTTTTCATACAGAGTCAAAAGAATGCACCTTTTCATAGGAGTGAAAAGTTTGCACTTCTTCAAAACTTGCAGACTTTTCCCATGCACCCTGCCAAGTCTCGCAGTTGCATCAACACCACCCCATGATCAACTGTAGCAAAGGCTGTTGAAAGATCTAACAAGATCAACAGGGCAAAATTCTCCTTGTCGATCTCCAGGTGTAGATCATCAACCAAAGCCACAAGCACAGTCTCCATGCTTAGTAACTCAAGTGCAAAATAAAAGTCAGCTAAACATTTTTATGGCTGAGAAACACTTCCCACTCTCCATGGTATAAAAACTAAAACAAAAAAATTAAAAATTACTTCTGCCATATAAAACGGTATGAGAAATTTCAGTCAATAAAGATGCACTAGACAAATATCGAAAGTCCTTTTGCCTAAAGAACTGAAGTCTCCTCGTAGATTTTCCTTCAGGAAACATACCGAACAATGTGTTTCTGACATAATGAAAAGATACTGTAACTCCTCTAGCACTAAGCTCTGAAGAAAGATCAACATATCTACTATCAAATAGTGTAGTTGTACCATGGCTTTTCCACAGCATAATGATCAGCTAGCTGAATTCACATATTTTCTTTGAAAAGCATGCTGGCTTCCATGCCAGCCAGTCAACAGTGGACTATTGTTTTGTTTTGAACCATCTAGTCAATAAATATGTTCAAGTGAGGAATGGCAAGCTGTTTGCCATGTTTGTAGATTTGAAGGCAGCGTTTGTCCTGATAGAAATATTTTGTGGGCAAAGCTTGCAGCTACAAATATTGATAAACGACTCTTGGCCCTTGTCCATATGTTGTATTCCAACACCTGCCTGAAAGTTAGACTTACCCAGAATGGATTTATGACTGATCTTATTCCCACTTCTAATGGTGTAAAGCAAGGCTGCGTACTAGTCCCATTTTTATTCAATTTCTTTATTAACGATATAGTGTCAGAGCTTAGGGGAGATATATACTACCCACCTCATATTTTGGGGAGGCAGCTTTCTTGACTTTTATATGAAGATGACATGATCCTATTATCTAACGCCGAACTTGGTATGAGGCGACTATTGCAGACTCTAAGTTTGTATTGTAAGAATAACCATCTCTCTGTTAACTACAAGAAAACTAAGGTTATGATTTTTGCCAAAAGACCTCCCATGCTTAAATGATCCTCGGATTTGACTAGTATCGAACAAGTTAAGAATTACAGGTACTTGGGACTCACTTTTTCTTCCACTGGGAGTTGGTAGGCACATTTAGATTCAACCAAGCTAAAAACTTCTCAAACTGGAAATGGAATACTAAAGTTCTGGAGAACTTCTGGAAGAAGATTGATTAAACTGACTTTAGAACTCCTTGAACAAAACTAATCCCCCAGATACTTTATGGTGCCGAACTACAGAGATATTTACCCCAATGGAATTGGAGACTATCCAGAATAAAGTTTTGAGATCAATTTTGGGAGTTCCTAAGGGTACTCCCTCCTGTATGCTCAGAGCCGAGACCCGTGTCCTCCCCCTGGAGTGGAAGGCTCGTTTAAGTATGTTTTCCTATTGGCAGCATCTGCTGGCCATGTTGGAAAATTGCCCCTCTCACCTCTGTTGGGCTGAACAATTTGAGTCTGCCTTGAGTGGCTCATGGAGGACTTTGCTGGGCAAACTACTTTGTGCTTCTCCTTTGAATTTTTCCTTGATTTAAGCAGGAACAGGGATAGAGTTGTTTTCAAGTCTCAACTGAGAGGCATATATGTGCAAACTGATTTGGCCAGTATCTCTTCAACCCGGGTTGCACCTTGGTATAATAGCCTTGGTATAATAGCATTAATTTGAATGCTATCTCACTGTTTTGAGTAATTTTACTATACGTAGAGCTCTAACTTTGGCAAGATTCCAATTAATGCCTTCGGCAGTATTAGAGGGTAGTTATTGTTGAATTCCTTATGGTTGAGGCTTTTTCCTTGTGAACGAACGCCAAGTCGAAGATCTATCATTTATTTGACTGTCCTCTTTCACCAGTGGAACGGGCTCCCCAAATCCGGGGCAAACTAGAAATTAAAACAAGGGCAACTAGAAATTCAAATACAAGGTGATCATACAAGTCAATGGCATAACTGTCTGTCTGTAAACCATATAGTGTGACCCTCGTTAGATACATGGAGACTACACTACACACTATTATTCTTAGACAGAATGGTATGTCTTTGAGTAGCTAGGCCGTGCATGAAGTTAGCAGCCTTCAATGTAATATAATTACAGGGATTTGCTAGCAAATAAGACAGTCTCAAGTGCAAGTCCCACTTGACTCCCAAGCCCCTCTCTCTTCCCGCCCTGCCTTCTCCCACAACCTCCGTCCTTGGCTCACCCCTAGTATCCGCCACCTACGTTCTTGCACTCATGCTGCTGAACGACTCTGGCGTAAATCCCATTCTCACGCTGACTTCCTCCACTTCAAATTCTGACTCTCCACCCTTACTTCTGCTATCGCCCTTGCTAGACAACACTTCTATGCCTCCCGCTTTGAATCCTGTTCTCGGGACCCTCGCCGCCTGTTCTCTACCCTCCTCAAGCCTCCCTGTCCTCCCCCTCCTTCTTCCCTTTCTGCTCAGGATCTTGCCTCCTCCTTCACCTCCAAGACAGACAAGATCCGCCTCGACATCGCTTCCCACTCCTCTTCTGTTCCCAC
>QEPC01012574.1:692569-714078 GCA_003113815.1 Sphenodon punctatus | reverse complement strand
AGCCTGGGGATGACCCACAGGGAATGGATAGCATGGTGACCTGTTGGGTGCTTCTCCCAGGCCCCCGTGACTGGTCACTGTCGGAGACAGGATGCTGGCCTCGATGGACCATTGGTCTGACCCAGTATGGCACTTCTTATGTTCTTAAACTCAATATGCAGTGGAATTTGTACACTGAAATATTTTAAGCAAGCAGCTCTTTTTCCACCAAACAGTGCAGTAACATTTAGTATTTTGCTGGACAAAATTTGCATCAAGATGATTTTTACCTGGAATTGATTTTTACCTGGAATCAAAGCCAGTGTAATTAAAATGCCAAAGGTGAAAATCTCATTAGGAAAAATTATGGAAGTTCCTTTTAAAGGCATTCAAAAGTATTGCAAACTAATCATGTATCTTTTCTGCTATTGCTCTGGAAAAAAATATATTAAAAATGTACACAATTTGATTTTATTACATTTTTGTGATTTTATTCAAATTGAAAAACCATTAACTTGGAATAGCCACATTTTTCATGCCGCCAGCAGTAGCAGTTTATGCTTTTTGGGTTAGATCTAACAAGAAATGGTTCGCGGAAAGAAGCAAAGGAACTTGAGGAGCAGCAAGGAGGCAGAGGACTGGAAGGTAAAGTGCTATGACTAAGGCAGCAGGACCTCTCATGTCAGGAAGAGAAGGAGCTGTTGATACCAGGATTCCAGAACCACTATGCACTTGCCTCTGAATTACAGGGGTAAGACAGCTGTGGATGAGAGGAACCTCCTCTAGGGCTGCGGAGACTATATCCTCATAGGAGCAATCTGCCTCTCCTCCTGCCTTTCCTGCTCCTAGGGAATAAGTCCCTTTACACAGTGTGGAGAGGAGAGCTGAAATGAGAACCCACAAAAATGGGTATACCTGGCAAAAATATGGTACACAGCTCAACTCCATAATATTGGGTTGTAACTGGAACCTGATTAGTGCCCAGCAGGCTGCCCAATTTACCAAAATACCATTTCTGTTCTCGTGGCTAAATCCAACCGCCTTTACTCGATTCTTGTCCTCCTTGAGCTCTCTGCTGCCTTCGACACTGTTGACCATTCGCTCCTGCTTGAATCGCTTCACTCCCTGGGATTCCGGGATTCTGTCCTCAACTGGTTCTCCTCCGACCTTTCTGATCGCTCCTTCAGTGTATCTCTTCCTAACTCCTCCCCCTCCCTACCCCCTCTCAGTGGGGTTCCCCAAGGCTCTGCCCTTGGCTCTCTCCTCTTCTCTACCTACACCCAATCCTTAGGCAAACTCATTGCCTCCCATGGGTTCCAATACCACCTATACGCGGACGACACAAAATTGTATCTCTCCACTCCTTCCCTCTCCCCCTCTGTTCAAGCTCGTCTCACCAACTGTCTCTTCGATATCTCCGCCTGGATGTCTCAACGACAACTCAAACTCACATGGCGAAAACTGAACTCCTTATCTTCCCTCCCAATCCTTCCTCTCCCTTTTCCCTGTCAATTGCCATTGACAGGGTCTCCATCCTCCCTGTCCCCCAAGCCCATAGCTTGGGCTTCATCTTCGACTCGCACCTCACCTTCAAACCCTACATTGACTCCGTGGCCAAATCCTGCCACTTCTCCCTCCACAACATTGCTAAGATCCGCCCTTTCCGGTCTGTCTCCTCTGCCAAAACTCTCATCCACGTCCTAGTCATCTCACGCCTTGACTATTGTAACCTCCTCCTCGCTGGCCTTCCCCACTCTCACCTTTCCTCCCTCATCTCTGTTCAAAACTCTGCTGCCAGGGTAATCCACCTAGCCCGTCGCTTTGACCATGTGCAGCTTCTCCTCTCCTCCCTCCACTGGCTCCCTCTTCCTGAGCTTATTCTGCACAAGCTCCTCATCTTCACCTACAAAGCCCTTCACAACCTTGCTCCCCCCTACCTCTCTGCCCTGATCTCCCTCCGAACCCCTGTTCGAGCACTCCACTTCTCTTCCATCCCCTCCCCCTCCCACACCTGCCTTGCTCCCCCAGCCACCTTTGTCCCTTCTCCCTCGCTGCCCCGCACGCCTGGAACTCCCTTCCAGCCCTTGTCTGCCTTGCCTCCACCCTCCACACCTTCAAGTCCCTCCTCAAAACCCACGTCTCCCGCTCCGCCCTTCCTAACTCCTGCTAATCATCCCCACCCAGGATTATCCCCTACCTGTTATCTGCAAACTCCTATTTTACTGTAACCAAGCCAAGAATGCATACCTGAACTCTCGCATCCTCATGAATGTTGCATCCCTTGTCTCTCTCCCTGTTCCCCCTTTCCTGTCTCCCCTCCCCCGTCTTTAAACTGTAAGCTCTTGGACCGGGACCGTGTCTATTTTATTCTCTCTAAAGCGCCAGGTACATCACTGGTGCTATATAAAAGCTAATAATAATAATAAAATTCCAGTTTTCTGATATTGATCTTCCATTTACACCATGTACCAAGATATGAAAATAGTCAGGAACATTCAGAAACACTTGGAGGGGAAAAAGAAACGTCGGAATGGGTTGGTAAAACAGGAAGTCAGCAAATCAGTAACAGCATTACCCAGTATTTCAGGTAATCAGGTACCCAATCGGCTACCTGGAATTTTGGGCATTATCTGCAAGTAGCAAATTAGCTATCCATTTCAGTTCTATATTTATTTGTATTATAAATATAATACACTGGCACTGTACAATCCACAGTCAGAGACAGATCCCTACCCCTAAGAGGTTTACAATCTGAGAGACGAGGGGGATACAAGGGAGAGGTTCTAATAGTGAGAATGCACAGCCAGGCAAAGTAGAGGTGGCAGGGGAAGAACAGATGTTTCTCCCAACTTCTGCCTGACTCCCATCAAGAAAGCATTCATTAGGGTGGGGCACAGGGAAATGTCCCTGCGGCATCAATGGCATAACCGGCATTGCAAGCAACCAGAGAGAAGACCATCAGCTCAACATCAAAAGAAACAAGTTTAACCAACTTATAAGAAGGGGGATTTTCCACCCCACCTACCAACCATGGAGTTTTAATTGACCTTTTTAAAAACTTGCCAGCTCTAGGCCAGACCCTCCTAACTCATGAAATTAAGAAAAAAAAAATTGTGGCACTCTTATTTGCCCTCTGTTTTCTCAACCTCCAAGGTATGCTTACCTCATGTTTTCAAGGATCTCTCTGCTATCATGGGAGCTAGAAATTTACTTTTTTTTAAAAAAGCTGAGATTAATTTAGACGCTCTCAGTGGCTGCCCCTGTGTTGTGGAACTCCCTTCCAGTGAAGGTTTTATTTTATTTTTATTTCCTTCCTTACATTTTTATCCCAATCCTCTTGCACAAGGCGACTTGAGACAGCTCACATAAATATAAAAGCAAATATACATTATAAATACAAAATACAAAAAATACAAAATATAAATATAACACACTACAATACATACGGTTCATTTAAGTCAAGCCCAAGTATCTTCTGGAGGACCTTTATTTTTTTAAGACCTTTATTTCTGGCCAAGACTTGGCAAATGGGAATTGGGGTTGGGAAGAGGGGGAGGTTTTTTATGGATTTTATAAGTTTTTATTTTGTAAGTTGCCCTAAGAGTTGGGGGTAAGATGGGGTATAAATTTGAATGAATGAATGAATGAATACAGTTTGTTTGTAGGAACAGAGACTAAGAAAAACTCAAAATATTCCACAATAGTAACTTGAGTTTTAACTGTAGACCCCTTTATACACCTGTACAACTGTAGGACTGGACTAGTAAGCATCACTAGTGAAACTGGTGGTTACTCTACCAACATACTCCTATTAGCACAAAATGTATGTTAAAGTCCTCAAGACTTTGTCAGTTCTATTAGAGTTTACAATATTCAAGAATACAATGTTCCAGAACAGCTAGCTGCCTTCCAGAAACAAAACCTCACTGTGATGAAAAAATATGGTAAATATGACAAAGACTACAGGATTCTTTCCAGATTCTCATTGACTTCAAAGCTTCATGCTTATGTGAAGAACTGATCGCAATGATACATGCAACAGGTACTGCCAGTTCTGCTAATGAACGAAATGATGATCACAGTGATGGCACTGGTGGCTGAAGTGCTAAAGGCATCTGGATTTAGTCACATGTTTGAGTAATTCAGGGATTTCTGACCTTTTTAAAGAGGAAAAATGGTGACACAGATGCATGGTATCATTTAAATAAAATGTTCTTAGATGCACAGTGGCTGGCATCACTAATAAACATACTCTGCACTTCATGACACATTAATGATCTTTCCACTATGGCTTATTGAGCTTGCCAAAAACATAATTGTGCGATATTTTTGTGCAAAGTTCCCATTTGATTTGCTAATGGAGTTATAATTTTTCTCCATTAATCTTCTCAGCTGAAATATTTTTTTATATATATATATATATTATTTCAGCTGAGAAGATTTTAGCTGACGTATGGGCTGCACGGAACACTTGAGGAAAATAAGCTGTTGATTTTATGATATTTGAATCATTTTGTAGCTTTGCGGTAATTTTGTCAACATATTTGATGAAGAGTACGATGTTAAATTGCTTGATTTTACTGAGATAGGTCTTTTAGATATGGTAAAACAATTTGACAGGTAATGAAGTCTGACTAGGAGTCAGAATGGACTATGTATAGTTCTGTTGATATTTTAATACGTCCAATTCAGTTGATACATTTATGTTTGAGTATGGCTAAGGGTATGATGATTTTATTATTTTATTTCTTGTGTTTTAAATTTTGATTGGTTATTATTTATTATGTTAGAACCATTGGTTAAGACAATGAACTATTAAATAAAATAAAAAATGTAACACCCATTTTATCAGTGTTAGAGTGTCTGTGGGTAATTTCACACATTACTAAAACGGCTTTCACCACAGTGAACCCCAGTGGATTCCCTGTGGTGGCAGCATTTCCGTGCACGTCTGACCACCACCAGATGTTCACCACAGTGAATCTCTGGCGGGGGTCAAAGCTAACCACGGTTCTCGACCTCCGGCCAGCCAGAGGTCGAGAACCTTGGTTAGATTGGCCACTATCCGAGATGGGTCAAAAGTAACGTGTGTTACCTTAGTCCATCCTGGATCATGGCCCCGACCGCGATACAGGATAGGGCGCAGCGGCCTGATTGGCCGCTGCGCCCACCCGTCTCCCAGAGGGCGGGCAGCCGAGGGAGCACGGGGCTGTAAAGACACACGTTGCGCTGTGCAGCCCCGCCCCCTCCCCGCTCCCCGGTGAGGATCAGGCCAGCACGTCTAAAGGACGGACGGCCTGATCACAGACAGATTCGAGACGGATCCCGGTCCAGGGTTCAGCGTGGCGGGCCTCCGGGCCCGTCACATCTGAAATTACCCTGTGCGAAAAGAGCCAAAACCACTGCTTATATAAACATGCTTGATAGCATTAGAGATTCTTGTACCCTGAAGGCTTTTCTAATAAAAGATTATTACATCTACTAAATCAACTTCAACTAATAATTACAGTCTCCCTTTCTTTCAACGTAGTTTTATTAGGCTAGGCAATCATACTCAACTACTACAGCTTCAAAACCTCCATTAAATAACCCACACTGAATTGGTAATTTTAAAGAGTCAATATTTTAGCTGTTGCTTTGAGATTAAAATTTAATTTAGAACTCCCCAAAATGTAGTAATATTTTTAAATTCTTGAGGTGACTCAGCTCCAAACATTATAATTGCATACTCCACCTAATATCTCAAGTCTTGTCAGATATTGACAAGGAAAAGTCTTACATGCTAAAAAAAATAATGTAAGTATTGTACAACTGAAAAGTTGATAAAGATTCTCCTGATCACTTGACTTCAAGTGTCAGTTTGAGTATTTTATAGCTAAATATTCAATTACAGTTTTTACAATGAAAACAACACTGACATCTGGTGGTAACCTAACAAAACAAGTAGCAAGACTTTTTAAACACAAAATATTTTTAAATCATAATAAATTATGTAATTAAATAGGACACCAAAAATGATAGTGTTCAAGTAATAATCTTTTATTATTTTTAGAATGAAAGCAGAATGCCATTTATTTCCTCACATTTTTATCCTGCCCTTCCCATTATAGCTCAGGGTGGGTTACAATACACAATTACTCCTGACAATCCTAACACCTACCACCTCTTCCTTCTCTAAACAAACAGGAACATTCCCTGTGACTGATTTTGGGGGCTTTCAGCAATTTACATTTTATGGCATCAACATTTACAGAATATGGGTGCTATCCTCATTCCTCTAATTGCAGGCACATATGGTATCACTCATAAAATGCTCACAGTCCCTCAATGTCAGCTGACTACTTATGCAGAAAACTTCTTTGGAAACAACCATTCCTAATTGTGAAAGGGTTGTGCAGAGGAATGGGGGGCAGAGCTGAGCTAATGGGGCTTTTATCTGGGTTGGAATCTTCTTACAAGCTGCTTATGCCTCAGCCCTGTACAAATCAAAGGTAGCTCATGCCTGCAATTATAGGAGTGAGGATCACGCACTTAGTCAGGGGCTTATTGTGAATAGCCATTGGCCTGTTTTTGCTGTTAAGCCCATGTAAAGTCCAAGTAGAGCCCATTAAAGTGAATGGGCCTCTGAAAAGGTGTCAAGACTCCTTAAATGGCTTCAGTTATAGGTTCAAGGCCCAGAAAGTGCTATTACAACATCTTTTGTTAATGTAATGAACATATTTCTGTTAAATGTATAAAGAAATTTTTATTTATTTATTTTAAAATTCTATCCCACCCATCCTGCCACANTATATATATATATATATTATTTCAGCTGAGAAGATTTTAGCTGACGTATGGGCTGCACGGAACACTTGAGGAAAATAAGCTGTTGATTTTATGATATTTGAATCATTTTGTAGCTTTGCGGTAATTTTGTCAACATATTTGATGAAGAGTACGATGTTAAATTGCTTGATTTTACTGAGATAGGTCTTTTAGATATGGTAAAACAATTTGACAGGTAATGAAGTCCGACTAGGAGTCAGAATGGACTATGTATAGTTCTGTTGATATTTTAATACGTCCAATTCAGTTGATACATTTGTGTTTGAGTATGGCTAAGGGTATGATGATTTTATTATTTTATTTCTTGTGTTTTAAATTTTGATTGGTTATTATTTATTATGTTAGAACCATTGGTTAAGACAATGAACTATTAAATAAAATAAAAAATGTAACACCCATTTTATCAGTGTTAGAGTGTCTGTGGGTAATTTCACACATTACTAAAACGGCTTTCACCACAGTGAACCCCAGTGGATTCCCTGTGGTGGCAGCATTTCCGTGCACGTCTGACCACCACCAGATGTTCACCACAGTGAATCTCTGGCGGGGGTCAAAGCTAACCACGGTTCTCGACCTCCGGCCAGCCAGAGGTCGAGAACCTTGGTTAGATTGGCCACTATCCGAGATGGGTCAAAAGTAATGTGTGTTACCTTAGTCCATCCTGGATCATGGCCCCGACCGCGATACAAGATAGGGCGCAGCGGCCTGATTGGCCGCTGCGCCCACCCGTCTCCCAGAGGGCGGGCAGCCAAGGGAGCACGGGGCTGTAAAGACACACGTTGCGCTGTGCAGCCCCGCCCCCTCCCCGCTCCCCGGTGAGGATCAGGCCAGCACGTCTAAAGGACGGACGGCCTGATCACAGACAGATTCGAGACGGATCCCGGTCCAGGGTTCAGCGTGGCGGGCCTCCGGGCCCGTCACATCTGAAATTACCCTGTGCGAAAAGAGCCAAAACCACTGCTTATATAAACATGCTTGATAGCATTAGAGATTCTTGTACCCTGAAGGCTTTTCTAATAAAAGATTATTACATCTACTAAATCAACTTCAACTAATAATTACAGTCTCCCTTTCTTTCAACGTAGTTTTATTAGGCTAGGCAATCATACTCAACTACTACAGCTTCAAAACCTCCATTAAATAACCCACACTGAATTGGTAATTTTAAAGAGTCAATATTTTAGCTGTTGCTTTGAGATTAAAATTTAATTTAGAACTCCCCAAAATGTAGTAATATTTTTAAATTCTTGAGGTGACTCAGCTCCAAACATTATAATTGCATACTCCACCTAATATCTCAAGTCTTGTCAGATATTGACAAGGAAAAGTCTTACATGCTAAAAAAAATAATGTAAGTATTGTACAACTGAAAAGTTGATAAAGATTCTCCTGATCACTTGACTTCAAGTGTCAATTTGAGTATTTTATAGCTAAATATTCTATTACAGTTTTTACAATGAAAACAACACTGACATCTGGTGGTAACCTAACAAAACAAGTAGCAATACTTTTTAAACACAAAATATTTTTAAATCATAATAAATTATGTAATTAAATAGGACACCAAAAATGATAGTGTTCAAGTAATAATCTTTTATTATTTTTAGAATGAAAGCAGAATGCCATTTATTTCCTCACATTTTTATCCTGCCCTTCCCATTATAGCTCAGGGTGGGTTACAATACACAATTACTCCTGACAATCCTAACACCTACCACCTCTTCCTTCTCTAAACAAACAGGAACATTCCCTGTGACTGATTTTGGGGGCTTTCAGCAATTTACATTTTATGGCATCAACATTTACAGAATATGGGTGCTATCCTCATTCCTCTAATTGCAGGCACATATGGTATCACTCATAAAATGCTCACAGTCCCTCAATGTCAGCTGACTACTTATGCAGAAAACTTCTTTGGAAACAACCATTCCTAATTGTGAAAGGGTTGTGCAGAGGAATGGGGGGCAGAGCTGAGCTAATGGGGCTTTTATCTGGGTTGGAATCTTCTTACAAGCTGCTTATGCCTCAGCCCTGTACAAATCAAAGGTAGCTCATGCCTGCAATTATAGGAGTGAGGATCACGCACTTAGTCAGGGGCTTACTGTGAATAGCCATTGGCCTGTTTTTGCTGTTAAGCCCATGTAAAGTCCAAGTAGAGCCCATTAAAGTGAATGGGCCTCTGAAAAGGTGTCAAGACTCCTTAAATGGCTTCAGTTATAGGTTCAAGGCCCAGAAAGTGCTATTACAACATCTTTTGTTAATGTAATGAACATATTTCTGTTAAATGTATAAAGAAATTTTTATTTATTTATTTTAAAATTCTATCCCACCCATCCTGCCACAGGCAGCTCTGGGCGGCTTACAACAATAAAAGCAACTTTAAAACAAACACAACAGGGAAGAATTTAAAAATATCCCTAACCGCCCACCATCCTAACCCATTCCCCCCCCACTCTACCCATCCTCCCCATGGAAAGCCAGGCAGAACANTATATATATATATATATTATTTCAGCTGAGAAGATTTTAGCTGACGTATGGGCTGCACGGAACACTTGAGGAAAATAAGCTGTTGATTTTATGATATTTGAATCATTTTGTAGCTTTGCGGTAATTTTGTCAACATATTTGATGAAGAGTACGATGTTAAATTGCTTGATTTTACTGAGATAGGTCTTTTAGATATGGTAAAACAATTTGACAGGTAATGAAGTCCGACTAGGAGTCAGAATGGACTATGTATAGTTCTGTTGATATTTTAATACGTCCAATTCAGTTGATACATTTGTGTTTGAGTATGGCTAAGGGTATGATGATTTTATTATTTTATTTCTTGTGTTTTAAATTTTGATTGGTTATTATTTATTATGTTAGAACCATTGGTTAAGACAATGAACTATTAAATAAAATAAAAAATGTAACACCCATTTTATCAGTGTTAGAGTGTCTGTGGGTAATTTCACACATTACTAAAACGGCTTTCACCACAGTGAACCCCAGTGGATTCCCTGTGGTGGCAGCATTTCCGTGCACGTCTGACCACCACCAGATGTTCACCACAGTGAATCTCTGGCGGGGGTCAAAGCTAACCACGGTTCTCGACCTCCGGCCAGCCAGAGGTCGAGAACCTTGGTTAGATTGGCCACTATCCGAGATGGGTCAAAAGTAATGTGTGTTACCTTAGTCCATCCTGGATCATGGCCCCGACCGCGATACAAGATAGGGCGCAGCGGCCTGATTGGCCGCTGCGCCCACCCGTCTCCCAGAGGGCGGGCAGCCAAGGGAGCACGGGGCTGTAAAGACACACGTTGCGCTGTGCAGCCCCGCCCCCTCCCCGCTCCCCGGTGAGGATCAGGCCAGCACGTCTAAAGGACGGACGGCCTGATCACGGACAGATTCGAGACGGATCCCGGTCCAGGGTTCAGCGTGGCGGGCCTCCGGGCCCGTCACATCTGAAATTACCCTGTGCGAAAAGGGCCAAAACCACTGCTTATATAAACATGCTTGATAGCATTAGAGATTCTTGTACCCTGAAGGCTTTTCTAATAAAAGATTATTACATCTACTAAATCAACTTCAACTAATAATTACAGTCTCCCTTTCTTTCAACGTAGTTTTATTAGGCTAGGCAATCATACTCAACTACTACAGCTTCAAAACCTCCATTAAATAACCCACACTGAATTGGTAATTTTAAAGAGTCAATATTTTAGCTGTTGCTTTGAGATTAAAATTTAATTTAGAACTCCCCAAAATGTAGTAATATTTTTAAATTCTTGAGGTGACTCAGCTCCAAACATTATAATTGCATACTCCACCTAATATCTCAAGTCTTGTCAGATATTGACAAGGAAAAGTCTTACATGCTAAAAAAAATAATGTAAGTATTGTACAACTGAAAAGTTGATAAAGATTCTCCTGATCACTTGACTTCAAGTGTCAATTTGAGTATTTTATAGCTAAATATTCCATTACAGTTTTTACAATGAAAACAACACTGACATCTGGTGGTAACCTAACAAAACAAGTAGCAAGACTTTTTAAACACAAAATATTTTTAAATCATAATAAATTATGTAATTAAATAGGACACCAAAAATGATAGTGTTCAAGTAATAATCTTTTATTATTTTTAGAATGAAAGCAGAATGCCATTTATTTCCTCACATTTTTATCCTGCCCTTCCCATTATAGCTCAGGGTGGGTTACAATACACAATTACTCCTGACAATCCTAACACCTACCACCTCTTCCTTCTCTAAACAAACAGGAACATTCCCTGTGACTGATTTTGGGGGCTTTCAGCAATTTACATTTTATGGCATCAACATTTACAGAATATGGGTGCTATCCTCATTCCTCTAATTGCAGGCACATATGGTATCACTCATAAAATGCTCACAGTCCCTCAATGTCAGCTGACTACTTATGCAGAAAACTTCTTTGGAAACAACCATTCCTAATTGTGAAAGGGTTGTGCAGAGGAATGGGGGGCAGAGCTGAGCTAATGGGGCTTTTATCTGGGTTGGAATCTTCTTACAAGCTGCTTATGCCTCAGCCCTGTACAAATCAAAGGTAGCTCATGCCTGCAATTATAGGAGTGAGGATCACGCACTTAGTCAGGGGCTTACTGTGAATAGCCATTGGCCTGTTTTTGCTGTTAAGCCCATGTAAAGTCCAAGTAGAGCCCATTAAAGTGAATGGGCCTCTGAAAAGGTGTCAAGACTCCTTAAATGGCTTCAGTTATAGGTTCAAGGCCCAGAAAGTGCTATTACAACATCTTTTGTTAATGTAATGAACATATTTCTGTTAAATGTATAAAGAAATTTTTATTTATTTATTTTAAAATTCTATCCCACCCATCCTGCCACAGGCAGCTCTGGGCGGCTTACAACAATAAAAGCAACTTTAAAACAAACACAACAGGGAAGAATTTAAAAATATCCCTAACCGCCCACCATCCTAACCCATTCCCCCCCCACTCTACCCATCCTCCCCATGGAAAGCCAGGCAGAACAGCCACGTCTTACAATGGCATTGAAATGAGGTGAGATCCGGGGCCAAATGGCCTCCGCCAGCAGGGAGTTCCGCAGCCACAGAGCAGCCACCGAGAAGGCCCTCCCCATTGTGGCCCCCCGGCAGACAAATGTACGAAACTAAGGAGCATCTGATTCAAGACTAAGACCATGATCCTCAAACCACCTACTCTGGAGTAGTCCCACTGAAGCCCTTCAATAGGGCTATCCCAGAGTAAGCAGGCTAAAGATCTTGGTCTAAGAATCCTACTTGGTGATTTCATGCACGTAGCTCAACAGACTTCTCTTAAATACAGATTTCCAGAGATGAAAGCTCATTTGAATAACCCCTTATAAAATGCTACTTCATAATTTCATTTTAAAAAATTCTAAGCAATTTAGGTCATAGAAACAATCTCTCTTTTAAAAACATACAATTTTAACTGATTTAAAAAGCTAATTTCAACTTTCAGTTCAGGCCATACAAACTAAAATTTGCCCTGGAAAGTTCATTCTAAATCTCTAATAATACACAGCTGCATAATAAAAACTCTGACAAAACCAACACTGGAACAATGGAATTTTTCCTAATCAGACAGAATCTTTAAGCATGCCCCTAAAGGGGAGCTGCGCATGCGCGAGTGAACGGTCGCAATTCCCGAGGGCTCCCAACCCAGGCACTAAACATCCCCCTCCCACCCGCGGTAAGCACAGCAAACAGCACCAAAATCGTCATGCACAAACAGGGGAATTCCCCCCCCGCCCCGCCCCCCCACAAAGCAGGCTGAAAAGGGGACCCTGAGAAGCTTTTGTAGAACCAAGCAGGCGGGGGATCCCGGAGGCCAAACCCTGAGCGAAGCAGACAAAATAGCAGGCACGGCAGAGCAGCAGACCCCAGAAGAACCCTACAGGAACGGGGGAGGGGAATTGCAATCTGTGGCATGCCTAATTCAAGATCTCAAGGAAGAGTTTAAGCTTAACTTGCAAAAGGCCAATATACATAGAGATAAACTGTTCAATAAAATAAGTAAGGTTCAACAGGTTACAGAAGAGACCAACATAAAAATAGAACACAAACAGAAGTATACAAGCCCTGGAGGACAGGGTCTCAAGGGCGGAGGACCAGGTCACGATACAAGAACAGAGCCTGGCCCAAACGAAAGAAAAAGTTCAGCACTTACAAGATAATAGAGGATCTTGAGAACAAATCAAGATTAGCTAATCTTAGATTTGTTGGAGCACCTGAGGGATTAGAAAAGGAAGGAAGGGAAGGAATAGAAAAGCTGATAGAGCAAATCCTAATTGAAAACTTTTACGAGGAGATGCAAACCTTATCCCTTGAAATAGAAAGAGCACATAGAGCCCTACGCCCGAAACCCAAGGAAAATGAAGCACCATGCACTATCATAGTGAAATTCCTCAGGGACAAAGAACAAATATTCAGACTGGCTAGAGGACAACAAAATCTGACTTGCAAAGGAACGATCATAAGAATCTTCCCAGACTATGCCTACGAGACCATGCAAAAAAGGAAAGGCTGGGCCAAATACTACCCTAAACTCATGCAAATGGGACTGAAACCTCAAGTGCACTTTCCAGCTAAAATGACCATGTGGACTGACACTAAAAGAAATTTGTTTGTGGAATTTGGGGACCTTGAAGAATTCCTGCATCGACGATGGCGGAGGAGAAAGAAGGAGACCAACCTACGCAAGATTTAACTAAACCTCATTTGATAACAAGGGTCTTGTTGACATGGGGGAATAAATGAAGGGAAAATGGAACTACTTGCATAAAGGGGCAAGGGTGGCAGGGGAATATGTGAGAGAATATTTGTGTAAGGTAATAAGGGGGATTACTGCGCGAAAAGGCGGGGCGGGGGGAGAACACAACTAAAAAGAAATCACCAGACAAGGGAGTTAAGGGATGAAGGAAAGGTGACCAATAAAAGAAAAGGCATAAGAGAATACATACGCTAGAGAGAGGCGTAAAGCTAGAAACAATTTGCACTCCATGGAGTGGGGGATAGGAGAGGAAGAGAGAGGTGGGAGAAGGGGCTGGGGAAAGGGGATGCAAAGGGAAGAGGGGCAAGGGGGGATAGCAGTCAGCCAACAAGGGAAGGGCCACAGGGGAAAATCTTCAGGGAGTCTCCACACGCAAGCACAAAACTGAACCCCGCAGGAATAGCTAACATACAATGGAGCTAACACTCAGAATGATTACATTAAATGTAAGAGGCTTAAATCACCCAGTCCAAAGGAAAAGAGTTAGAAGTATGTTGAGAGATCAAAGGAATGACATTTACTTTTTGCAGGAAACTCATTTATTAAGAAAGGATCTGAGCAGATGTGCAACACAGAACACTGGCACAGTGCTGGTGGTGTGTGCCCCCCAAAAGAAGACAAGTATTATAATAGGTTTTAGGGCTGGAATAGAAGTTAAAATAAATAAAGTTATCAGAGATGACTAGGGTAGGTTCCTGATGGTCAATGTTGATATTAAAGGTAAGAAGTTTGCATTGGCAAATATATATGCCCCCAATGACAATACAAACCAGTTCATGCAAACCACACTTAAAGTAACAGAAGAGGAAGCAGCAGGGATATTAATAATTCAGGGGGACTTAACACATTTTACAGACCTTGACACATCAAAAAAACTTAAGATTACTAACTGGCAGAAAAAAATAGCAGCAGAGATGGACAGGATGGGACTGGTGGATAGATGGAGGCGTCTAAATCAAAGCTCAAGGGAATATTCATATTTTTCACCAGTTCATGGATCCTTTTCAAGGATAGACCATAGCTGGGTGGAAAAGAACGAAGTAAAGGCACTGAAGCGGTGCACCAAAATTCCACTAGTGATATCAGATCACTATGAAATCAGCTCAATATGGGAATGGGGAGATACAGAAAAAACACAATCTAGAAGCTGAAGACTGGACACTGCCCTTTTAGCCAACAAAGAAGCTGCAAAACAGATACAGGAAGAAATTAAAACATACTATGAGATAAATGAAGGATCGGTGGAGTCAGTATACACGTTATGGGAGGCCGCAAAAGCGGTGATTAGGGGAAAGTTCATTGCCATAAAAGCTAATATTCATAGACAAAGGAACCAGAGATCAAGGGAGCTATAGCAAGAGCTATTGGAATTAGAAAATAAGGGGAAAGTAAAATGTAGTCAATCACTTAAAAAAAAAAAAAAATACAAATTAAGGGGGAAATAAATGCCATGGAACAACAGCAAACAATTCAACAATTGGAGAGAATAAAATGTTTTTATTTTGATCAAGGGAATAAACCAGGCAAAGCATTAGCTAGGTTAGTACAAATTAGGAGGGCCAAAAGCTCAATAGCGAAAATTAAAACACAAACAGGGACGACGAGCTCAGACCCACAGCAGATCCAGGAGGCCTTTGTGAAATTTTATGAGCAGCTATACTGGACAGAGGAACCCGATCCTGAAAAAATAAAATAATTTTTACTCAAAGTTAACATGCCACGTTTTAATGAAACCCAAATACAATACTTAAACACCCCTTTTACATTAGAAGAAATAAGTAATATCATAAAGGGATTAACAAAAAATAAAAACCCGGGACCGGATGGGTATCCAGCTGAATTCTATAACAAATACAGGAATCTGATAGCTCCACATCTGGTGCAGCTTTATAACCAAATAATAAAAGAAAAAGAGCTACCCGGGACATTTTATGAAGCACGGGTGGTCTTGATTCCCAAGTCAAATAAGGACCCTAACTTATGTGAAAGTTACCGCCCCATCTCACTCCTTAATCTGGATTTTAAAATACTCACCAAAACTCTAGCGAATAGGTTAGCAAATTTAATAGCCACAGTAATCAATCAAGACCAGGTGGGATTCATCCCCAATAGGTTGGGATCAGATAACATAAGAAAGACCATAAATATCATGCACCACCTAAATAAGACCAAACAGCCTGCGATTTTGATCTCGACTGATGCAGAGAAAGCATTTGATCATCTGGAGGTGAGGTGGTTATACAAAATATTGGAAAAAATAGGAATCAAAGGGAATTTTCTCACATGGATACAAGCTATTTATCTACACCCCAAAGCCAAGTTACTAATTAATTAATCACACACACGATGCTTTACCTTAACCAGAGGAACGAGACAGGGGTGCCCACTGTCCCCGCTACTCTTTGATCTAGCCTTAGAACCATTAGCATGTGCAATAAGACAGAGCACCCAGATCAAAGGAGTTCAAATAGCAGACCAAGAGGCCAAATTTGCGCTTTTTGCAGATGATATGCTACTATACATAGCCGACCCAATAAAGTCAGTGCCCCCGCTACTTGAGCTGATCCGGGAGTTCAGTCCAGTATCAGGCTACAAAATCAACGTCCAAAAATCAATTGCAATGATTTACGTCCCAAGTGAAAAAATATATAACCAAAATACAGTGGCCCAGCCATTTTTAGTTGCACAAGACAAAATAAAATACTTGGGAATCCAACTGACTAGAGACCATAAACAACTGTATAAGGAAAACTATCTGGAAGTCCTTAATCAGATTTAAAAAGATATAGCCGGCTGGGGAGACTTACTATATATAAAATGAAACAACTACCCAAGATCCTATATAGAATAGCAGCATTACCAATTAAGGTTCCAAAATTTTTGTTCAGCAACATGGTAAGATAATGTTAGCCTTCATATGGAATGACAAAAAAAACAAGAATTAAAAAGCAGAATCTTCAGAGGCCTAAAGAAAAAGGAGGAGTTAGCATCACTAATATAAATATCTATAGTAAAGCAGCGAGTCTTAAGGCCATAAAAGACTGGTGCACACCGCAAACAGGAACCCACTGTGTGAACATAGAAAAAGCCATCTTAAGGGTAAAACACTTTGAGCATTTTATATTTGACAGAGAAAAGGGGAATAAAACAATATGGGATACACATCCTTTTGCAGGTAATGTCCTCAGTGAGTGGAGNTTAAATCAAAGCTCAAGGGAATATTCATATTTTTCACCAGTTCATGGATCCTTTTCAAGGATAGACCATAGCTGGGTGGAAAAGAACGAAGTAAAGGCACTGAAGCGGTGCACCAAAATTCCACTAGTGATATCAGATCACTATGAAATCAGCTCAATATGGGAATGGGGAGATACAGAAAAAACACAATCTAGAAGCTGAAGACTGGACACTGCCCTTTTAGCCAACAAAGAAGCTGCAAAACAGATACAGGAAGAAATTAAAACATACTATGAGATAAATGAAGGATCGGTGGAGTCAGTATACACGTTATGGGAGGCCGCAAAAGCGGTGATTAGGGGAAAGTTCATTGCCATAAAAGCTAATATTCATAGACAAAGGAACCAGAGATCAAGGGAGCTATAGCAAGAGCTATTGGAATTAGAAAATAAGGGGAAAGTAAAATGTAGTCAATCACTTAAAAAAAAAAAAAAATACAAATTAAGGGGGAAATAAATGCCATGGAACAACAGCAAACAATTCAACAATTGGAGAGAATAAAATGTTTTTATTTTGATCAAGGGAATAAACCAGGCAAAGCATTAGCTAGGTTAGTACAAATTAGGAGGGCCAAAAGCTCAATAGCGAAAATTAAAACACAAACAGGGACGACGAGCTCAGACCCACAGCAGATCCAGGAGGCCTTTGTGAAATTTTATGAGCAGCTATACTGGACAGAGGAACCCGATCCTGAAAAAATAAAATAATTTTTACTCAAAGTTAACATGCCACGTTTTAATGAAACCCAAATACAATACTTAAACACCCCTTTTACATTAGAAGAAATAAGTAATATCATAAAGGGATTAACAAAAAATAAAAACCCGGGACCGGATGGGTATCCAGCTGAATTCTATAACAAATACAGGAATCTGATAGCTCCACATCTTGTGCAGCTTTATAACCAAATAATAAAAGAAAAAGAGCTACCCGGGACATTTTATGAAGCTCGGGTGGTCTTGATTCCCAAGTCAAATAAGGACCCTAACTTATGTGAAAGTTACCGCCCCATCTCACTCCTTAATCTGGATTTTAAAATACTCACCAAAACTCTAGCGAATAGGTTAGCAAATTTAATAGCCACAGTAATCAATCAAGACCAGGTGGGATTCATCCCCAATAGGTTGGGATCAGATAACATAAGACGACCATAAATATCATGCACCTCCTAAATAAGACCAAACAGCCTGCGATTTTGATCTCGACTGATGCAGAGAAAGCATTTGATCATCTGGAGGTGAGGTGGTTATACAAAATATTGGAAAAAATAGGAATCAAAGGGAATTTTCTCACATGGATACAAGCTATTTATCTACACCCCAAAGCCAAGTTACTAATTAATTAATCACACACGCGATGCTTTACCTTAACCAGAGGAACGAGACAGGGGCGCCCACTGTCCCCGCTACTCTTTGATCTAGCCTTAGAACCATTAGCATGTGCAATAAGACAGAGCACCCAGATCAAAGGAGTTCAAATAGCAGACCAAGAGGCCAAATTTGCGCTTTTTGCAGATGATATGCTACTATACATAGCCGACCCAATAAAGTCAGTGCCCCCGCTACTTGAGCTGATCCGGGAGTTCAGTCCAGTATCAGGCTACAAAATCAACGTCCAAAAATCAATTGCAATGATTTACGTCCCAAGAGAAAAAATATATAACCAAAATACAGTGGCCCAGCCATTTTTAGTTGCACAAGACAAAATAAAATACTTGGGAATCCAACTGACTAGAGACCATAAACAACTGTATAAGGAAAACTATCTGGAAGCCCTTAATCAGATTTAAAAAGATATAGCCGGCTGGGGAGACTTACTATATATAAAATGAAACAACTACCCAAGATCCTATATAGAATAGCAGCATTACCAATTAAGGTTCCAAAATTTTTGTTCAGCAACATGGTAAGATAATGTTAGCCTTCATATGGAATGACAAAAAAAACAAGAATTAAAAAGCAGAATCTTCAGAGGCCTAAAGAAAAAGGAGGAGTTAGCATCACTAATATAAATCTCTATAGTAAAGCAGCGAGTCTTAAGGCCATAAAAGACTGGTGCACACCGCAAACAGGAACCCACTGAGTGAACATAGAAAAAGCCATCTTAAGGGTAAAACACTTTGAGCATTTTATATTTGACAGAGAAAAGGGGAATAAAACAATATGGGATACACATCCTTTTGCAGGTAATGTCCTCAGTGAGTGGAGAATGGTGAGAAAGAAAATTGGCATACACAGAATAGCGTCACCAGTAACCCCAATTAAGTCTATGAAAGTGGCCAGGGAAGGAATAGCGAAACAACTCAGAAACCAGTTGGAAGTAAAAGATATAACTAGGATAGAGCAGTTATTAAGAGGGGATAGATTCACGTCAAAGGAAGATATCCAGGAATTGGTACAGAACCCAATAGATGAGCTACAATACTACCAGCTACGAAATGAACTGACCCAAGCATTAATGGTCCCACAATTTGTCAGACCTCAGAAAGCAATAGAAGCAATTCTATTCAGTAAAGGGATGGGTAAGGGTATAGTACCGAGAATATACAGAGTGTTACAAGTGAAATGGAGCGCAAACCCTCCTACATACCTGCAAAAGTGGGGAAAACTACTGGGACTTAAATGGGAAGAGAAACAGAGGCTTGAGATAGTAAAGCATATGAATGAGATATCAGGGTCATTAGAGGTAAAAGAACCAATCATTAAGGTGGTTATGTTTTATTATACGGACCCGATAGGCTGAATAAAGTGAGGGGTACTGGGTCAAATTTATGCCTGAGGGGATGTAGGGAAAAAGGATCATACCTGCATGTATGGTGGGAATGTCCTAGGATAAAAAAATTCTGGTCAGTGGTATGGAGCAATATGCAAAGGATAATAAACATAACAATACCTCAATGCCCAGAAATAGCGCTGTTAGGACTGTACCCACGAACAGACTTAATACAAAGAAAGGTGTCTCTTTGCAAAACGTTCATGACAGCAGCAATAAAATCTATACTCCAATTCTGGATAGAAGTGACACCCACGGTTAATGTCTGGTTAAACAACTTATGGTATCTCTTTTCAATGGAAAAAGCTTCTACCACACACAGACACAAAACCAAAGACTTCAATGCTAAATGGTTTCAATGTATGGAGCTTATCCAAAAACCAGAAACAACGGAGGACCAAAGAACTTATTTGTTAGAGTATATGATGTAACAAGGACAATAAAAAAGAAAAAGAAGTTGTGGACGATGATAGAAACCCTGAAGAAGTAAAGAGAAGGGACTGCTAGGGAGCAAGAAGGGAGGGGGGGGGAAGGGGCATAAAGAATGTGTACCATGTACCTGAAAGCTAAGTAAGTACTGATGTCAGCTGTAATGATGACTAATTGACAAATAAAGTATTAAAAAAAAATTAAAATTAAAAAAAAAAAAAGGCATGCCCCTAAAAATGCTCAACACCTACTGTTAACTGGCAATATGTCCTGTCAGAGAAAAAAAATACAACCGTTAAAAAGTAACACTATTAACCAACATGTCGTTCACATCTTATTTAGGTGTTATTACAAGTTTGTTTTTATTTTAAAACAGATTCCTTTCAATGCCATTATTTTCTTCTAAATTCAATTCCACCCACCCATACAAAAGTCCCAATTCCAAACAGGTTGAACACTTTATTCAACAAGAGCAAAGAAAAACAAATATATGTGCATCTAGAAGGTCTGAAAAGAATAATTTTTTTTAAAAAAATCAATTACAAAATTACAGAAAAAGGCTTCGTAAAATGCCACATAGATGTATGTAACAAGCTACAGCCTGTTATCTACACATACCTTTCTATGATCTTCAGCCTGTTTTAAAATACTTTGCTTTAGATCTTCTGCTCTCTTTGAATGAAAAGAATTGTGTTGACTCTGGATGACAAAGACAATTTCTTTTAATTCTGTGAACCAGAAAATAAATATATTAGAGGAAACAATTATAAAATCTATGTCAAGGTCACAGAACAATTTGAAAAAAAGAAATCATATTTTGAATGGTTCAGTTGAATGTACATGTCTGCAGGACTTCAAAGCTGCCATGGTATTACACCTATCAAGGAGAGCTATTTCAAAATATTCATTCTGTAGTGGGCAAATGGGCATTATGTCTGTAATCACAGCAAAAGAGCAGTTTCACAATGCTGTTGATTTACCACAAAGAAAGAGTTGTAACTACTACTTAGACTGTCTAGTAACAGTCTACTACCTAGAGACTACATCACTTTTTGTCCGTTGGGAATGGCATGCTAAGAGTAACTACAGATGTGTTTCAGAAAAATAAAAAGGTGAAGATGAGAAAGGGAAGATGACGATAAGAGATGGGAGAACAAGATCATAAACCAAGAGGTTCCCACACTACTTCAAGCAGGGTCACAATCTTGAATATACTATAACTATGCATGGCTTGGTCAATGTTCTTTCCCTGGAGCAACACAATAGTCTCAGAACACTGCTCACAAACAATGTGACGGCCTAATTTTGTTTGTATTGTTATTATGATGATTATTATTATTATAAGCATTTATATAGCGCCAGCAATGTACCTGGCTCTTTACAAAAAACAAGATAGACAGTCCCTGCCGGAGACCAAACAATCTAAAGACAGGGGGAGGGGAGATGGGGAACATAGTGAGAGAGA
>QEPC01012574.1:629867-680954 GCA_003113815.1 Sphenodon punctatus | reverse complement strand
GCAAGGCGGATGTGGACAGGGAGGGAGTTCCAGGCATGGGGGGCAGCAAGTGAGAAGGGACGAAGGCGCTTAGGGGAGCAGGGAAGGCGTGGAAGGGCGAGAGAAGGGACAGAGGAGGAGCGAAGTGCACGGGCTGGAGTATGGAGGGCGATAAGTGCAGAGAGGTAGGGGGGAGACTTCTCATAGTTAATCAGGGGGCCAAGCTGTGAGAAGTCACAGACATCTCATATTTGGGAGGCAAGGACATCACTTGATCCAGCCCAAAAGAGCCAATCATCAAGGTACCAGTACACAAAGAGACCGGGTCTATGAAGGGCGGCCACAACTGGGGCCAAACACTTTGAGAAGACTCCGGGGAATGTAGTGAGGCTGAAGGGGAGGGACCACAAACTGGTAGTAGTTGCCTTCCATGGTAAACTGCAAATATCTGTGGAAGGCAGGGTTGACTGCAATATTGAAATAGGCAACTTTCATGTTCAAAGTAGCAAAAACATCCCCCTCCTTGAAGGAATAATCTGCAACAATGTGGCCATTCTAAATTTCTATCTACAAACATATTTATAAGCTTTAAACAAATGAAGAATTGGCTGGAAGCCTTCTGGGTTTTGGGGTACTAAAAAAATAGAGGGAGTAAAAACCATGCCCCAAAGGCTGTAGGAACAGGCTCAACCACCCCCTATTCGAACAATTTTTTTAATCTCCCCTCTCAATGGTACCACAGCGGCTGCATCAGAGAGTGGGGGGGTTGTTTGGACCAAACTATCTGAAGATCTGTAGGCAAACTGAATGGCATAGCTATTCTTCACAGTAGCTAGAACCCATTTATTGGAGGTGATAGCTTGCCATGTGTCTCTGAAATGGGACAGCCTATCATCAAAACAGGGTTGGCCTTAAAAGATATGGCCACATATGGAGGAAAGCTGCCAAATAGACCGTCCTGCCCATCATGTCTAAGTGGTTCCCTTCCTTATCAAGAGGCTGCGACGGGGGTCTGCCCTCATTAGAGTGTTATGCCACTGCACTGGCAATAAGAGAACTGGGCCTGGGGTGGGGGACAAAATACTCATGTCAAAATTATTCACTGTCACTGCTTCTATCTTTCTGGGGTCTCCAGATATCACTTTGGTCACTCTCCAACTTTAGAAGTATCATAAAAAGAGATGGAGATGCATAAACTGTTTATGAACTACAAGCTCTGTGAAATCAACTAGAGAATTTGAGGTATAGCTGGACTAGTTCTAGCTTATTTATCATGATGGTTGTAAGTGATTTTGGAATGAGCAGTTAACTAACCATTCTATGAGCAATAAGGTAATATCTTCCACAGTAACTTTATAACCATAATAGTACTTTAATGGTACTAATATGACTTAAATAAACAAATGGGAAAGTATTACACAAGATGATCTGAATATATTTCAGATGAAATTATGCTCAGTACTGTCGCTGGATCACTAGAGATTTTGACTACAAAGAATTTTCTTACTTACCGATTACTTTACTCAGTTTTCCACTTTTGTCAGCCTTCTGTATTAAGAAAGAAAAAAAAAAACCATGAAGATGCAGACAGAAAACCAAACCCCTGCTTGCCTATACAGGACTCAATAATGAAAATATATATCAGATTCTGAACATTCTTTAGCAATTTTGAAACACTTGGGGCGTTTTTAAACAAGACGACCAAAACGTGGACACCCACTGTCCATTTGGGGAAGCACTCATTCAAAGTTTGTGCGTGTGGAGACACGCTCCCATGACCCACACAGCAGCCACCCAGTCCCCGCATGAGGCACTCCTAAAGAAATTCGGAGTTTCCCATGTGGGGACCGGGTGGCTAGTACGTGAACAGGGGGGCCATGCTGGGAGCCACTCATCTGAAGCACTACCCACACACGTCTGCCTTGCATCTGTCCTATGCACCGACCACAGACACACACCCATAACCCACTCCAGCCGTGATCGTTTAAAAACACCCAAAGACTGTACAGCAAACACTTGACTTGGTTATATTTGCAAATGTAAAGTAGTATCAGAAAACAATATTTTAATATATTACCTTACACATCAAGCTATAGGGATTTTTCATGTTATTAAAAGCCATTTTACTATTTTTGAATGGCCTTTGTATTAACCAATTTTGACTAAACATCTAAAAAAGAATAAAGGATAATAAAATATAGGTAACTATAAAGGACACCCTGCCACTTTCATTTTTTTATGCGCTACCGAGTGCATATTGAAATCATATTTCTTAAAGAAAACCAAAAATCATGGTTATACCAAAACACCTAAATAAATAAGAAAAGCCTGCTATAGCTGCTGAAATAAAAACCCAGTAATTTAATGTTATGATATATATGTGTAATAGATTTTTAGCTTAGTGCTTAGTTACAGAGAGTAATGACATTGCAGCATCACCCAGGAAACCAAGTTCTAAAAATATCCCAGGAGCTATTTAACTGGCTTTGAATAAGTTGAACAGGCATATGCTTTCTGGGGTGATGGCATGGCTGTGCTAGGAGAGAGATATCCCCAAAATCTGAACCAAGCTTACTCCAATGGTTCCTTCAAAAGTTCTAATAAAAGAGTACTCTTTGCACAGATTTTCCACAGCTAGACTGATCCAAGGAATTCCTGCCCTATTTTATAAGTATGCCAAGCAAAGTGCTACTTGAGGGATGATCACCGCAATGTCTAGAATGTTGAGGACTTGACTTATCTTTGTATTTTAAATTATCTGCAGATAGGAATTTACTCTCAGGGTAAATAATCAGAGTTGATCAAAAAATGAGAAAGCAATTTCATGAAAACAAATTGACGAAAAGTTTTCTTAAAAGTAATCAATCCCCATAAGGTTTGAAAAATTCTGACCAGCTTTTGTACATAGCATTTCTATTTATATAAGTGCTGTGCGTACTTAACCAGTAGCCAAATATTAGGAATAAGGGGAAATGGCGGCTACGTCATTCCCATGATGTTAGTTATCTAAAGACCAAATTTCTGGCCTCGGCGTGCTAGGCACTTTGTATTGCCTTGGGAAAGTCACAAGACCTGTACCTAGGATTTCTACTTCTTGTAGTTTCACCCCAAAACTGCCATTTTGGCCAATGGAATTTTCAATGTGAAACCATGAGATGTGGAACCCTACCTATGCCTCAGATTCCCTACCTACTAAATCCAGAAATTATATATTTCACAGTTATCAGGCCCTAATATTTATTTATTTATATGTCTCCCTTCCCATAAAGGCTCAGGGCAGCTCACACTCAAACAATAAAGATCTTACATTCCATTAAAAAATTCCCTTTACCTCCCCACCCCTCTCCCAATCCCACCCAACCTCATGCCTGCTCCATGATCACAGGGTACAACTGCCCTTGTCAAACTGCTGAACCGAGGCCACAAGCAGAGTCTCAGTGCCATGCCCAGAGCGAAATTCTGACTGAAATGGATCAAAAAATCCAATAGCATTGAGATGCGCATGAAGCTGTGAGGCAACCACCCATTTAATAACCTTCCCTAAAAACTACGAAAGATTAGAGAGTAGCTGGCAGGGAATTCCATGCCAAGAGATTTTTTTTCACAAGGGGTCAGACAACCACAGTTTTGAGGCAGTCAAGGATCCTGCTCTCCTGAAGGAAGGTGCTGACAACCCCAGCCAGCAACGGCCCCTAGCTTTCACCAGCCATAATGGGCATGGATCCAATTCACAACTGGTCACCCACACCACTACAAGCACACCGTTTGCATCAGTGAGTGAAACCAACCTCAAACTCTGACCCTGCACCCAAACTGCAGATTAGGTCGCTCGACTTGGGCACTGCTAAAATAGGTGGCAAACTCATCACAGCAGACAACTCATTTATTTACATTTCTATCTCCCCCACCCCTAAAAAAGGCTCAGGGCAGCTCACAATATAGATAAAAACATGACTCATGACTAAGGGTGTTTTCAGACGTGACGGGACCAGTTGGCCCCGTCATGAAACCAATCAATTCATCCCCCGCCGGGATGACCCCGTCACACTGTATCAGACGTGCCGGGGGGATCCCGGCGGGGAATCTGGGAGGGGGCGTGGCCACGCGGCGCAACGTGCGGCCGCACAGCCCCGCCCCCTCCACACTCCCCACCGCCCGCCCTCTGGGGAGACGGGCGGGCGGCGGGGCCAATGCGGCCGCAGCATCTGGCCGAAATCGCCACGGCCCGGAAACCCACCGGTGGTTCCGGGCCGTGGTGCCCGACCAGATGTGACTTTTCTTTGATCCCCACCGGGGATCACTTTCACCATGCTTCCCGGGAACTTGGTGCGGCTAGCCCGGGAAGCGTGGTTGAAATTGACCCCATGTGCGGATTGAGCGTGGCGAACATCTGGCGGCCGCCAAACAGACGTGCGAGGCACACTGACCACAGGTGCGTATTCACCGTGGCTCACTGTGATCTCGTAATGTCTGAAAATACCCAATCTCGAGGTGGAGACAGCCAGGCTTTAGCAGGCTATCTACCACCCGGGAGAGCTCCGCTGGACGACACTTGTCTGCAAAGTGCCGTCCAACGGAGCTCTTCCTGATGGTGAATAGCCTGCTAAATCCTGGCTGTCTCCATCTCGAGTTAGTCATTAGACATGTTTTTATCTATATTGTGAGACGCCCTAAACCTACGGCAGTAGCAAAGGCGGCTTTCTTTGCGCATACCACAGCCACAGCATAGTCCTTCAAAAATGATCTATGCTGCAGTCGGTCAGCTTTGGTACATGTTGAGCTCCACCTGCACTCTAGCCACCTACCCTCCCTCTTTATCAGTCTCAGGTCTTCTGTATACCAAGGAGTCCTGCACTGCCATCCGAGAGAAAGCAGACTCCTGAATGCCACTGTGTCAACAGCCTGGGTAAACATACTCTACCATATACCGAACAGGTCATCGACATGGAGGCCATCAAATTCAGCAGGTAAATCCTCCCAAGAGTTCTGAAATCTTATTGGATCCATTAATTTCTGGGGGTGGACCAACATAACCAGTCCACCACCCCCAATGCAGGGAAAGGAGTGCAGGGATCTGGGCCCTCAGAAGATAATGGTCCGACTATGAAAACAGTGTCATAACTACACCCACAATAATCGGAACCCCCATTTCCAGGCTGGTGCAAAATATTAAATTCGACGTGTGACCAGCCTCATGTGTCAGGCCAGAAAGTATCTGGGATAGGCCCAGAACGGATTCTTCCTTGAGGTGTCAGCCCCCACCACATACCCCTCGGCCCCATCCTGAGAGTGCTGGGAATCGCTTGCCCCCACCACCTCCCTGCACAGGCCCTGTGCTCCACGCAGGGAAGCTCTCTAGGCAGCCCTCCCCCAGTTGCCAGGTCCTGGCCATGTGCCAGTGCTGAGCAGCTGATTGGCGCCAACATGCAACCAAAAACTGACTCAGCTAGAGAAAGGCTGCCTAGAGAGCCTCCTCACATGGCACACAGGGTCTGCACGGGGAGTGCAACAGCTCCCAGTTCCCTGCGACTCTTCCTACCCCCTCCCTCTTGTTCTCCTGGGCGGGTCAGAGGCGGGGGGGGGGGGAGGAGACTCTAGGAGAAGTCACTCTCAAGCCTCCAGAGTATGCTCTGGGTGGTGCCCTGGGGGAGCAGTGCTTTCTGAGGGATTGGGGAGGTGACAGGGGCTCCTAGTCTGCGTTTCTATGGAGGAACCCAGTCAGAATGGTTTCAGGGCATTTTTTTTAAGATGCCCTGAAACGGTTAAAAGCCTCAGTACTTCTCTCCCCCAACTCTCCTCTTTACCAAAGGGGAGGGCAGGACAAAGAGTGGAGGACACTGCAGTGGCCTGGAACTGGCTTGGGCCAGTTTATAAACTTTACAGCAGAGGACCACCTGGATTCCTTCTTTGGGTGAGTAATATTTTCTATTTTTATTATGTTTTTATTTATATTTAATTTTTATTATTTTATTTAAAGAAATTTCCCTACAGTTTGTTTGCTCTGTTTTCATGGTCCAGCCCCCTTTAATTGTTCCCCTTCCATGACCAATTAATTTTTTTTATTTTAAAAAAAAAAAATCTTTTTAAGAGTTTTGGGGTATTTTGGTTGTTCGTTGTTTTTTTAAATGTATTTATTTTTTAGGGTTCTCTGAAGTATTTTGGTTGTTTGGTTATTTTAAATGTGCTTTGGGATTTATTAAATTTTTTTAGGGTTTGGGGGTAGCACTGGTCATCTCTCGCCTTGACTATTGCAGCTTCCTTCTCACTGGCCTTCCTCGCTCTCACCTTGCTTCTCTAATTTCTGTCCATAACCCTTCTGCCAAGTTCATCCACCTTGCCCACCGCTTTGACCACATACAGTCCCTCCTCTCCTCTCTCCACTGCTTCCCTCTTCCTGAACACATTCTGCACAAATTCCTGGTTTTTACCTACAAGGTTCTTCATAGCCTTGCTCCCCCAAATCTCTCAGAACTCATTTCTCGCTACACTCCTGTCCCGGAGCTCCGCTCCTCCTCTGCCACCACCCTCACCTGCTCATGGCTCCCCTGCTCCACAAAATGCATCTGGCCCTTTTCCCTGGCAGCCCCCCATGCTTCCTCCCTCCAAATCCCTCCTCAAAACCCCCCTCTTCCATCAAACTTTCCCTGGTTCCTCGTTCCCATCGCCACCTTGCTGACTTATCCTGAATCACTGTATCTTGTGTAACATTAAATGAGTACACCTCTGTAACTAAGCCAAGCACGTGCACCGGAGACCTCACAAGTTCATGTATGTATCCTTGTCTCTTTCTCTGTTTCCCCCACTCCTCCCTTTGTCTCTCTTAGATCGTAAGCCTGCTGGGGCAGGAACCGTGTCTCTTCCTTATAACTGTAATGTGCCAGGTACATTGCAGGTTCTATATAAATGCTTAATAATAATAATAAATTAGTTGGTTGAGATATTTTGGAGGGTTTATAAGTTGGGGGGGGGGAATCACAGCCAAAATAGAGAAGCTTTTCCAAGGAAAAGCTTGTTTGGTGACTAAGAACACTTGCTTTGCTGATTTGCAGGCAGTCTTGTGTGGTTTTTGTCACTGGCGGCGGAGTTTAAGGGCAAGGGGGGGGACATGCCCCCTCTAGAATCTGGGAGGGGTCCCTGTCCCCCCCTTAATCAGGAGCTTGCGGGGCAGCGAGAGCGCCAGTCCAAACCAGCAGTAGAACGCAGTCGTTTCCTGTTTCACACCCTGCCTCCACAAAGCCCAGGCGCACATCCCTCAGCATGGAGGTAGCCGCCAGTGTCACCAGCCAGGCAAAGGCAAGAGCAAGCCAACAGTTTCTGGGTTGCTCTCCTGCAGTCTCTGCCTTGTTATGCTTCCTTGCTGCGCAGAGCGCAATGCAGGCAGCTCACTCGCATAGCTGCTTGTCCGGGGCCCAGTGTGACAGACTGTAATGAGGGGTTTGCTTCCCTGTGCCTGCTCAGGTCTTCCTGTCTAGGGGAGGGGAAACACCCTCCCCCAGACGGAAAAAGGGGCTGAGGAGCATGCACAAGATTTAAACTTTATGCGTGGCGCAAGTGCAACAGGCTGAGGCAAGCCCCTGGGGCCCCACCTGGCCCTGATCTTCTCGCTACCATCACTGTGGCGTCCAGGTGAAGCTGCCAGCCTGCCACTGCTTCAGTCTGCCTTGCCAGCTGCCCACCCAACAAATGGGGCACTCCTGGGCTCTGTCTGGGACCTGGGTTCGGAGGAACCGAGAGTCTTTCAGGCCGGGATCTATGTGCCCACGCCACTGTCTTAGTCATCTGCTGCTCCGCCTCCAAGTCCTGCATACGGTGCCACCACCCACAGTGCTACTCCACCATGACCAACAGTAGGGAGAGTGGGCCAGATGACGAGAGAATGGGGGGAAAGGAGGGAACCGAGGGGGGTAGCTGAGAACAATGCCTGGCTATCTGCAAGCTGCAGTAGCAGCTGTCCCCACCAGGCAGGCACCAGGCAGCCAGGAAATGCTGCTTCCTTGGGTATGGCTTGGCAGGAGGGCACCAACGGTCATGCGTCCCCCCCCCCCAAAGATTATTGCTCCATCGTCTCTGGTTTTAGTGGTTTTGAAGGAGGAAATAGCCACGTTAGTCACTTTCAATTTTGTCCCCCCCTCTACTTGGAATTTGGGATCTTAACTTGGGATTTTTTAATATATTTTTCTCTTGTTCACTCGTCTGGGAGCTTTCAGCCGTCGAAAGAATACTAAAAGTGCTATATCAGAGGTGAGCAACCTTTGTCCTCCCAGGGACCAATTGCAGCATCCATTTATGGTGTGAATTTTAGGATTTCACATAATCCTGTTGGGTTTTCCAGCATTTTAGTTGTGGACTAGCCTGCCTGTGTGTTTCAGATACTGTAAAGTTCACTTGAATTGCACCTTAAGTAAGGTACCGGAAATGTCTGCAATCTGGGCTTGCTGTTATGGTACTCCTGCCATTGAACACATAGCCTGCTGGTGGTTATTGGAGACAGGTCCCTGCCAAGTGAGCTTACAGTCTAAGGACAACGGTGACGGGAACACCAGGAGAGACAGACACACACATTTTCCCATTTTTTACAGATGGGGAACTGAGGCTGTAACTCTCCATATTAATTTCAAAATTTGGATTGGCCCTGCATTTTCCATGCATTTTAGTTGTGACCTATGCTGCCTGTGTATTTTCTGTAATGTTTGCTTGAATTATGTCTAAGGTACTGAAAATTTCTGTCATCTGGGCTAGCTATTATGGTACTCCTGCCATTCAACACCTTGCCTGCTGATGGTTATTGGAGACAGGGTTTCTTCAAATGCAGAAGAGCTAGTGTAATTTTCTAAAACTAAAGGCTCTTGCCCAAGAAGGCTTCCTGCTCATCTGAGTGTTCCAAGCCCCAACAGTAATAAAAATATTCACACTCGGGTAGTATGTTGCAATTGCTGTGCAAATGAAGCAGCAGCATTATCCCCTTGCTGGAAAAGCAAGGTAGGAAAAGGGAATGGACCAAGCATGCACAGCAAGTCAGTAGCAGAGCCAGGAGGAGAATTCAGAGGTTTTGTCTCACAGTCCCATGCTCAATTCACTAGAAAAGACTTCCTCCGCAGACCAGAAACAAGATACAGGTCCCTCCCCAGTGGGCTTACAACCTACGGAGGACAAGGGTGAGGGGAACGCAGGGAGAGACGCACACACATTACCATTTTTTTTTTTTACAGATGGGGAACTGAGGCTGTAAATTCCATATTTATTTCAAAATTCTGCTTGCCCCCGGCTACTGTTGGCTTGGTCCCACCCAGCACCCCACCAACCACCACTGGATAGGCCCAGGGTTGTCATGGCCCCTCTTACACATGCACAAAGTCTTCCTCTTCCCCATTGGCAGCCACTGCCCTTATATTTTGGCTGGTAGCCTTTAGTTTTAGAAAAAGAGAACTAACTCTTCTGCAAGTTCCATATTGGCTCTGGAGTCATTTTCAAATCTTTAGAATGTGCCACCTTAAAGGATCGAGCTCCAAGTTTCTGAGATACCTTTTTAATGAAATGGCCTTCATAACACGCCCTTAAAGAAAGAGGCCCAATATGCGGATACTAGAAAACAACAGAACCATAGTTTCGACAGCTTCTTTTCCTTCTGTGTTTGATTTAGAGGGTAAGCAACTAACATAAAAATAGGATGATGTATTCTGTGTTTCCAGATAAAATGAAGATCATCAAAACTTTGTAGTAGCAATTTCTAAATTTATTTGATTAGTTCTGGTGCAGCAATTCTGCATGCTGTAAAATGAAGATTATTTATAAACATGTAAGTTGGTCTCGACTCTGATGATACCAACATACTACTGGATAAATTCTTCACTTTTTGGCTCAGTTAAAAACAAGATTCAGGTATCAGTTATGGATTCTGTTTCTGAACTTTTTTTCTCATGCCTAGCAAAAAAGATACAACACAGTTGCATTTTTTCACAATGAGGCAGAGGCAACTCTGACTGGGCTACCAAGGATAGTTTCCTTATGTGGCTCTTCCTTAGTCTTCTAGTGTGATAATTACACATGTAAGTTTCATTTCAAATGTCACCTGGATGGATTAGGGATATAAGTGGTTTCACTGAAGGTTCTCTGATCCTTCAGACACACACACACACACCACCACCCTTTTACTGTGTAGTATAGATTTAAAAAAAAATAAACCACTCCCTATCACCACTGACCAACCAGGTTTATTTTATTTGTGCATATTCACTATAAAGAAAGGCAGGAACACTGCATTAATAAAGTTCAAAATTAATCTTAGGTAATAGGTAAGTCATGACTTTGTACTATTAGGGATGGGTGAAGCATGATTTTTAGGGTTTTTTTGCTGTGGTCACTGTGAGGGGGAAGGGGCTACAAGCATGGGGGAAGAGACGGGTGGGAGCTTCTGTGGGGTTTGGTGATATTATGGAGACTTATGTGAGTTAAGGTTTATTTAACTCGTACAGATTATTTTTTTTCCCCCACGAAATATTGCAAATTGCCCTAAGTTCCTCAGGAAAAGGGTGGCATAGAAAATAAACAAGCAACAAATAACCAGTAAAATGAAGGTTTTAGATACCAATAGCTCACAGTTTTAGCTATACTTTTAAGTGAGCACCGATAAAATGGGGAAAGTCTCTATTCCTCTTTTTATATGCTTTTTATAACAAATGTATTTATAAATACATATTAACTTACTCATGCCAAATAACTCTGTAGAACAAAATTTTTAAATGGTACGATATCACTGTCTTAACAGCAAACATAAAAATAAAATCAGAGGATCCAATGGTGTTTAAAGGGCAAATCAAAAATATACAATAATCATCAACATAAAGTCACAATGGGAAGGTAGGAGAGCTTTAAGATGTTAAACACAATTTGTAATAATAAATTAAACAAAAGCACATAAGGCAACAGTCCACAGACCCAAGAGGCATGATCTCTACCCCTGTGAGGTTATACTCTATGTGATATGCAACTGCTGTGACAGTGAGAATTGAGTACCTGCAATCCCGGTAGCTCAGTCTGTTCCTTTGCATCTTCAGCAACTAGACTTATTGCCAAAGCTTGGGGGGGGAGGGACAAGAAAAATAGATATTAAAAATATTATCACATTTTCATATTTGACAAATCTATGTCTAAGTTGGATAAGAAAGCAATTTAGATAACAATGTCACTTAAACGTGCAGAAGATCTGTAATAATCCTTTCCAACCAAGAAACCATCTGCTGTCTTAGAAGCTGTGCTGACGCAGTCTGGTAGTTTTACTCATATACATCTCTGGACAGAAAATCATTCTTTGATGTGAAGCCAATTTATCCTGGCTTAAAGTCAAAACAAATCCGATACAAATCACATCTGGCCAGTCTGGTGGTTCAGATGATAGAACAACACGCTATCACATGGGAGACCTGGATTTCACTCTACCCTCAGGTTAGGGGTTGTGTTTATTATAGAGAAGACCTACTCAGAATCCAGGGTAAATAGGAGTTCATACTCCAACTCTCTCAAGCACTGCCAGGAGCTGGCATAAGACTGTGTTAAACTTGGAGAGGGCTATTATTCTTGGTGGCTGCAAGTTCTGAACAGCAGCATGCATGGGAAGGTCCAGTAAGATCTCCATCCATTTGGATCAATGAATTATCTCTGGAGGCAAGTTCAATGCAGTTTTATTACATCCTTTAGCAAAAGCCATCATGGATTGTATAACAAATAAATACAGGTCAACTAAAAACAAACAACATAAATAAATAAGGATAAACAAAAAAGCATATAATAAAATCACCCATCCAGCTTTTCCCTAAGGGGTTTTTTAGACAAGTGCCTCCCCACCCATCACCCACCTATCATGCAGGTTACAGAGCTGCATTAGCACCCTATACAGCCCTGCAACCTGCATGATGGGTGGGGAGGTGTGTGTGTAAAAAACCCACCCTAAGTTGTGCCGCACATCACAGCTCTCTCATAAATATGTTCAGGATTACGGTTATTAAAAAGTCAAGTTAAGTTTTGGGGGTCACATTGTAGAAAAAAATTGAAATCAGAAGTGGGGAAATCCGTTCCAGGGGTGCAACTCTCTATACAGTTGGCAATTCAACCGATAATGTGGTAGGTCCTCCACGGCCCCAGAGCCACACAGGCATAATCTAGCTTCCCTGGATATACCTTCATATCGCCCTTTGATCACTTCTGATTGAAAGGTCTGAAAACGAAGCACTATAAAAGATCTTCTTAAAACACAGGATGTCAATATGCTAATATACTGTTCTATACCCAGGAGGGTTTTGCGAAAAAGAGAAAAGGCGACATGTTGTAGTGATATAAAGCTGCCAGATCAGTTTGCTTGTCTAAATCATTGATTCTCATAAAAATCTGACCCATGGCCTGTCTGGACAACTTGAGATTTTGGCCTAAAACAGAAAAACCTCACCTATTTAAGAAAGGGCGATTATGATCAAACCAATAGACTTCCAGCGCTGTGGAATTTTCAAATTGCTCCATTAGACATTGCCATGGGAGGCGACTCATGTACACGTTTGAAAGTCTGAACCAAAAGCTGATAAGTCTTTTGTGGATTTGATTGCTGCCTCCTCCAGTTCTGCCCTGACCATTGTTGCCAGGGTGTTTTTTTGGAAGGACTAGTAATTTCCACAAGAAAATGTTCTGTGGAATTTCTAAAATTTTACAATCCTCAACACCCCAAATTTCTGCGCCATATAAAATTTGTGTGATAACTTTGGCTTTGAATACCCTATGGGGCCGGAACTACCAAACTGCCCCCAAAGCTCCTAGTAAACCGTAATATTGCTTCCATAGTTTCCAGACCAGCCCTTTTAGATTACAGAGCATTAAAATCCCAGGTCCCAACTCGTGAAAAACAGATCCCGGGATATTTTAAATTGCAGACCTGCTCAAACAACATGACCATCTAGAAATCACCTGGATAGGGAAACCTCCCCACCCCGAAAGACCATACGTTTTGTCTTGCTGCAATTTATAATCAGACATTCTTGCACACAGTAAGATGAAAAATGTTTAAGCCTTTTCATCCCTATAGGAGTCTGAGACACCACCCCCATATCATCTGCATACAATAGAACTGAAATAGTGCGGGTTTTGACCCTTCCAGAGGCACATTAGCTCAGATGGTGTTTTATTAATTATTATTATTATACCAACCTCTGTTGGCGAGTGTATGCAAACCTTCAGGCAATGCAGGACACCTGCCTCGGGCACCCGAAAAACAGAGTTGCAGAATGAGCAATGCAGGCTAGGTTATATAATAATAGCAGACAGTCAATTTATGATGTATCAATTAGGCAATATTGGCCATGATCAGAGACACAAGCAGGATGAGGTTTGGACAACTCAGTTCATTTTATTCAGCCACAGACCTCAGGCTGACACTAAACAACTAGGCCCATGAAAATAAAGTTGTCAAAATCACTTTCAAAGCAGAAAATGTATTTCCAAGGCCACAATAACAAACCCCACACAGCCACTATCTCTGAGAAAACAGAAAGAGGCCTAAGAGAAAACAAAGAGAGTTTGTAAGAAAGGGAGGTGCCCTCCCCTACGAATAAACAGTAACGACCTAAAACTCCCCACAAAACTCCAAACTAGCTTGATTGCTGTGCTCCAAGGGATAGCATAATGAATAGTCAGCTTATTCTCTGCACCTGGCAGAGGGGACCCTGCAATATGTAGCCCTAATAAATAAAGCTATAAAAGGGAAAGCCCAGGCCCTTACCATTTGTCATTGACGCTAGCGGCCACTAGTATTTGCAAGTGAGCCGGGTGGGTCTTTGATGCTAAACAGTGCTCTCAAAGATCCAGAGAGACTCCTACCCAGCTGCCTGTTGGGCCCCCTCACCTTCTCCTCTGAACCAGCCTGCGTCTTGGACCGTGGCCTCTGACACGTAAGCTATCCTCGTGTGGGTTACTGGGGTTTGTAACTGGTAACACTGCCATATCCAGATGTTAAGTGTCTATCCAATAAAATTGAGTTGTACCCACACACTTTGGCTTGTTAATTGGCAACCTTCGATCCCGTTTGGGGTAAACTGAGGCAGCAACCTCATTTATTCCTTTCAAATTGGGAAAGGGCCGTTAGGAAAAAAGATCATCAGCAGATCAAATCATATAAATACAATGAAAGGAACACAGTAGGTACAGGTGTAAATAGCAGGCTGCCTGGTACTTACACATTTCTATAGTGACCTATGAACCCCAAATCTTTATTTAGTCCAATGTTTTTAGTATCCAATAGCGTTATGAATTTTAGTTCCTTGGACTGTTTTTGCAAGGTGTTGTACAGGCCCCCTTTTAGGAGAAGGAATGAGAGATTAGATCGCTCTGGGAGAAGTGAATGCCTATTGATGATTCAATGTCCTTCTCCATAACCTTTTCAAATTAGCTTTGAAGATTTATATAAAAAACTGTGTTTCACTGCCAACGACTTAGAAGAATCTTTTTCATTGTGAAAGTAAGCAAAGGCCAGAGAACAGCAACAAAAACATACCTGGGTCTGCTCTCTCATATCCCTCTTTCTGAGCACCAACTGCAGACCAGGTCCTCTATACTTAGAACACTACCTACATCTCCCAACATCCTCAAGACCCAGCTTCATCTGTTCTCCAGGAATCGGGATGGGAAAAACTACTCTACTTCCTCACCCAGCTGCAGCTGATGACATTCCTGGAGGCATCCATTCCTACCAGCCTGGCTCCTGTTGCTCCTAAGAAGCTAGGGAGGAGCAACAGGGAGAACTTTCCTGCCATCTAGCTCTTTCTCCAACTAGTGTATATTGTTCCCTGAAGGTTTCTCAGCAAATGAAGACCTCACCTCTGACTCTTCCTTTTTTTTCAAGCTGTGTCTATTCCCCAGGCTCTAGAAAGAAGATTTAGCTGGAGGAGGAGAGAAATCATTCACTCTTCACTACACCTCCCTGCTTTACCAGAAACTAAGACACCAAATTTAAGGGAGTGAAGATTTTTTCACTTGCATGAAGCTCAACTGACCTCCCTAGAGGGAATGTACTCCTTTTTAAAGCTGCTACTAGGGGTGGGATTCAGGGCAAATTATCGGTGTCCATTTCTTTTGGTTTCGGATCCCCTGTGTCTTGGATCTCATATCTGTATCAGATTTATCAGCATCGGTTCTTTTTTCCATTGAAGTCAATGGAAAAGAGAACCACCCTCTGAATCCGAGTCACAGGGGAGCAAAGAAAGGGGGGGGGGGAGAACGGGCATCCCCCCACCCCACTCCTGGCCTCGGAGGGTGGGAATCCATTACCCTCAAACACCCCCACCCACTGGGGCTTGGCTTAACCCCACCCCCACCCCCCCCGGGGCCCATGTAAAGTTACTTACCGTTGCTGGTCCAGGTCCGGAGCGTGGGGGTCACGGCCGCTGGCTGAGCTGCTGGCTCTGCTATCGGCAGCCGGGCCTCCTCCACTGCTGGTGGAAGCCGGCTCTGCTACCAGGCTGCTGGGCCTTCTCCGCCGAGAAGGGGTGATGGCGAAGGCCTAGCCACCTGGCAGCAAAGCCAACTCCTGCCAGCAGCAGAGGAGGCCCAGCCACCACCAGCAGAGCCAGCTCCTCTGCCAGGCAGCAGGGCCATCTCTTCTTTCATTAATCTTCTTCTAGGTCGCCTCACCAGTTCAGAACTCTGAGAAACGCTGCCGTATCGGCAGCGCACATGCACACAATGGCCACCAAGGCCATTCTGCGCATGTGCATCCCTAATCCAAAATGGCACCGGCACCATCTGCGCCATTTTGGAAGAGGGCAGTTGTTCCAAAATGGCGCCAACACTGCCGACACCATTTTGGATTAGGGATGCACATGCTCAGAACAGCATCGGCAGCCATTTTGCGCATATGCACTGCTGATATGGCACTATTTCTCACAGCTCCGGACCGGTGAGGCGACCTAGAGAAAAAGAGGATTAAAGAAAGAAGAGAAGGCCTGCTGCCCGGCAGAGGAGCTGGCTCTGCTGCCGGTGGCCGGGCCTCCTCTGCTGCTGGTGAGAGCTAGCTGCGCTGCCAAGCGGCCAGGCCTTGGTCGCCGCTCCACAGTGGAGAAGGCCCAACGGAGAAGGCTCCAACCAGCAGTGGAGGAGGCCCAGCCGCTAATAGCGGAACCAGCACCTCAGCCGGCGGCCATGACCCCCACCCTCCGTACCCGGAGCAGCAACAGTAAGTAACTTTACAGGGGCCCAGGGTGGTGGAGGTGGGGTAAAGCCAGGCCCCAGTGGGTGGTGTGTGCGTGTTAGGGGTATTGGATCTCCACCCCCACCCTCCGAGGTCAGGAGTGGGGTGGGGGTGGATGGGGGTTTCTCCCGGCTCTTCCCATTGAAGTCAATGGGAGGATTTCCCATTATCTTCAATGGGAAGATCTGATAATGTGGATCCAAGGGGGCCCAATTATCTGATCTCTCGGTTTTAACCGAAACCAAGAGTCTCATCCCTAGTTACTGCCATTGCCTCAACCTGTTTGTAACTGAGTTGTCCAGAGTTCACTACTGTGGCTCTCAGCTGTGTTAGACTACATTCACACCTGTGGCGGTGGCCAGTCCCACGCAGATTTTGGCTCCGGGAGAAACTGCAAGAGCCAAAATCTGCGCAGAGTTTGGCCGGTGTGGAAACACACACACACGCACACACCTGCTTGGCTTTGCCGGAGATCACCAGGAAGAATACAGAGCTGGATTTCCCTGCTCCGTACACTTTTGGACGATCACCAGCAAAGCAGCATGGCTTTGACACTGGCCGAACTCCAAGCAGATTTTGGCTTGCAGGGGCCAAAATCTGTGCGCTGCCACAGGTGTGAAGGTGGTCTTCGTTGGTGGAGCCATTGGAAAGACCTGGCAGAAAGTACATACATGTAGCAAAAATGGAGAAGTAGACCTAGTCACATTTATTGGCTACATTTCAAAACAAACATATACTTCAAAGTGATGCCTTAATCACTTTTTCTCCTAAATTTTACACGTCAAGAGCTCTAAACAGAAGTGATTCACAGATGTAGAAAGAGATGTACTACTGAAAAATGAATACATATTCCTCTTCACTTTGTACTCTCAAGTAACTTTAGTGTGAACCCTTTTTTCCCCCAAAGTAAAAAGAGAAGGGTAACATGATTGTTTGTCACGAACATTGAGGGGAGATTGTGAAGTAACTACATGTTTGCAGCTGTGGTGAAAATGGCACAGAAGTGGAGTAGTTGCATCAATTTTAATTGAAGTGGGTTTGAGCACACCCACTGTATTTTGGAAAATTCTGATAACCCTGATAAAGGTGTATGTTGCAGGGGGAGGGGGGAGAGAAAGAGGACTGCAGCTGCGACTGACTGCTAGAACGCCTGGGCCTGCCCTCCAGGAACCTATAAAGCTCTGCCTCCTACAGGCAGCAGCCTGCAGCAGCAACCTAAGACCAGCACCAAAGGCAGCAGCCATTAGCAGGCCATTTGTTGGCACGTTTGGATGATTTCAACATACATGCCAAGGTCAGCCTTTTAGGGGCAAAGCAGGAGTTCATGGCCACCATGACAACTATAGGCCTATGTCAAATAATATCAGGCCTGACACATGAGGCAGAACACACACTGGATCTGATGTTTTGCACCAACCTGGAGACAGGAGTTCCGATTATCAGGGGTTTTGTTACAACACTGCTGTCATGGTCAGATCATTACCTCCTGAAGGCCCAGATCAGAGCCCTCCTATGCCTTCGTGGACCAGTTAGGTTGGTCCGCCCCCAGAGACTGATGGATCCAACTCGTTTTCAGAATTCTCTGGGGAATATACCCACTGACCTTGATGGCTGCTCCATCGATGACCAGGTCACTTTGTGGAATGACATCTTAACCGTGGCCACTGACACGGTTGCTCCCAGCGGTCCGCTGCCACCATGTCGTCAGTACAGGTCCCCTTGGTTTACCAAGGATCTGAGGCAGCTGAAGCAGAAAGGGAGGTGGTTAGAGCGCAGCTGGCACTCAACCCGCGCTGAAGCTGACCAATTGCAGCATAGATCATTTTTGAAGGACTATGCCATGGTTGCGATGGCAGCAAAGAAAGCTTTCTTCTCCACTATCGTAGCGTCTGCAAAGTCTCATCCAGTGGAGCTATTCCAGGTGGTGAGGGGCCTAGTTAACCTGACCTACATCCACCAGGAAATGGAATCATCTGTTGCCCGCTGTGACATTTTTATTAATTACTTTGCAGACAAAATTGCTTGTATTCACCACGACTTGGGTGCTACCATTTTAAATGCAGTGTAGGAGTTTGGGGTTATGGAAGCTCAGTCTAGTCCTGTTTATTTGGTTCAGTTTCAATTGGTATCGCCACCGATGCAAGGGAGGTGCTTGGGACGATGAGGGCAACCATTTATGAATTAGATCCTTGCACATCTTGGCTGATGAAAGCCAGCTGGGAGATGGGTCTGTTGTTGTCTGGGGTTGTCAATGCCTCCTTTCGGGAAGGGAGGGTATTGGACACCCTTACAACCATGGTGGTCCGCCCCCTGCTTAAGAAACCATCCTTGGATGCTGATGCCCCCACCAGCTATTGGCCCGTCTCTAACCTTGTAGGGAAGATTATTTAATGGGTGGTTGCCCAACAGCTCCAGGTACATTTTGATGCTGTTGAATTCCTGGACCCGTTTCAGTCACATTTTCATCCTGGGTATGGTACGGAGACGGCACTTGTGGCTTTGGTCAATGAGCTGCATCTGGAGATGGACAAGGGGTATTCTGTCTTGTTGATATTATTTGATCTTTGTGCAGCTTTTGATACAGTTGATCATAAGGTGTTGTAGGCATGACTGCAGGGCCTGGTTGGGGTGAGTGGGACAACTCGAGTGGCTCCTTTCTTTCCTGTCCAGGAGGTTCTGGAGTGGTGAAGGACGATTGCTTGTCATCTCCTCGGAACCTTCCCTGTGGTGTCCCGCAGGGTTCTATTCTATCCCCCCTCTGGTTCAATGTGCATCTAAGGCTGCTGGGCAAGGTCATATGGAGGTTTGGGGTTAGGTGTGACACACAGCCCTACGTCTCTTTTTAGTCTGACCCAGATCCCGCAGTCTCAGTGCTTACACGATGCCTGGCTGCTGTCGGGAACTGGATGAGGGTGAGCCAACTGAAGCTGAATCTTGACAAGACTGAAGGGATTATGGTTAGCCGATCTTGTGACTTGGAGTGGATTGGGACACCTGTCCTTGATGGGGTCCAGCCCTGTCTGGTCACTCAGGTTCACAGTCTCAGAGTTCTCTTGGATCCATCGCTGCACCTGGATTGTCAGGTGGCAGCGGCAGCCAGAAGTACTTTTCACCAACGCCATGTGGTGAGAAGACTGCGGCCTTTTTCTTTCTGATTCAGATCTGGCCACTGTCATCCATGGTTTCATCACCTCAAGGCTAGACTACTGCAATGGGCTCTACGTGGGACTGCCCTTGAAGACTGTTTTGAAGCTGCAGCTGGTACAGAATGCAGTGGCTCAGTTCCTTTCAGGGACGAGTCACCAGGAGCACGTTACACCAGTGCTCTGAAGTCTGCGCTGGCTGCCTATAGCTTTTGGGGCAGAATTCAAAGTGCTGGTTTTGACCATTAAAGCCCTAAATGGCCCTCCTTTTCAACTGACCCAGACCTGGCTGTCTCGTTGCTATCTCAGTGTCTGGAGGCCGTGGCAGAATGGATATGGCAGAGCAGACTGAAGCTCAACCCTGTAAGACAGAGGTGATGTTGGTGGGGAGAGCGAGGGAGGTAGTGGCCCCCCTGATTGGGGGAGTTCGCCCTCTGATAGCTCAGCAGGTGCGGAGTCTGGGGGTGGTACTGGAAGCAGACCTGTGCCTGGAGGGGCAGGTGGAGGCAGTCGCTAAGGCTGCCTTCCGCCAATTGTATCTGGTGCGTAGGCTGCGTTCATTCGTCTCCTGCCCGGACCTGGCCTCCCTCATCCATGCCTTCATCACCTCGAGGCTGGACTACTGCAACACGCTCTACGTGGGGCTTCCCTTGTGCCTGATTCGGAGGCTGCAGCTAGTGCAGAATGCGGCGATTCGTCTCCTTACGGGCTGTCTCTTATACACATCTAGATGTGTATAAGAGACAGGGTCATCGGGAACATATTACACCTGTGCTCCAGACTCTGCATTTTTGCCAATAGCGTGCCGAGCCAGGTTCAAGGTTTTGGTGTTGATCTATAAGGCCCTACACAGTCTGGGCCCTTCGTACCTCAGGGACCGCCTCGCCCTCCGTGCCCCAGAGTGGCTCCTGTGGTCTGTCGGGGGTGCCTTCTTGGAGGTTCCCCACGTTAAGCGGGGGGCCACAATGGAGAGGGCATTCTCGGTGGCTGGGCCGCGCATTTGGAACTCCCTTCCGGAGGAAGTTCGCCTGGCCCCAAGCCTATTGTCATTCCGGCGGTGTTGTAAAACCTGGCTGTTCGCCCAGACCTTTGGGGGTGGGTTAGGGCTGTGGGTGTTTTCGCCCCTATCCTGTTTTATTGTTTTAATTTCCAGGGCCCTGTTTAAATATTTTTATTGTTGACTGTTTTTAAATTGTTTTATACTGTTTTTATGAATTTATATTGTTGGAAGCCGCCCCGAGCTGAGTACAGGAGGGACGGGATACAAATTATAGAAATAAATAAGTAAATAATAAATAAACTGTCTGGGTCCCATATATCTGAAAGACCACCCATCCTACCATGTCCTTTTGCGTCCCCTACGGTCAGCCAGGGGTGCCCTCCTGTGCATTCCACTGTTGCCCTTGTCCATGGGTGTGTGGGAGAGCAGTCTCAGTTGCTGCCCCCAAGTTGTGGAACTCCCTTCCCCAGGAGGTTCGTTTGAGCCTGGCTAGCTTCCAGAGGGAGTGCAAACATTTTTTATTTAGAAAAGCATTCTAAAGGATAGGTGGTGTTTGTTTGGGGTGGGGTTATGAGGGAAGATGGGGGTTTGGGGGTGTTTTTATTGTATTAATTTTAATGTTTTTTATTGTTTTTGTTTTAATTATTTTTGCTTCTGAGTCACACCCTGAGCCATGTGGGAAGGGTGCATAGAAATTGTTTAAAATTAAAATTAAAATAAATAAATAAATAAATAAATAAATAGCTGACAGGCACAAAAGCCTGAAGAGACCTGTAAAAGTTTCAAGGAAATTTAGAAGGAAATATTTACAAGGTAATTTCTCAAAAGATTTTGTGAACACCCTACTTAGAAGCTGTTATTTAAAAACAAAACTTTAAAAATATTTAGTACCCAAGTATTCCTTTAATCTCTGTGTCCCTCTGTTTGTATGAAGTAAACATCTCCATTTTGCAAAGAGCCTATCTATATCTAGGGCTTTTTGATGCAGATTTTTCAATTAGAAATGTCTTAGAAGAAGTGCAGTGTGTTCTAAACAGAAAGTGCTGAGATAATTTTAAAAGGAGTCCAACATCTCCATTCAGCTAGGTCAGTCCGTTCAAAGTTCCCTAGACACTAGGAAAGCCTTTTACTGAATATTAAAACTTCTTATTGCAGCTTCTAGACATTTATAGTTTTGGACTGATCATCAAAAAATGAATAACTTCTCTTTATAATCCTCAGAGCAGAATAGTGATAAATGATGCTCCACCAGGCAACTTTACATTAATAAAATAACTAGACAATATTGCCCCTTGCCCCCTCAATTTTTGGTCTAGTTATAAAAATTCTCATTCTGTGAATCAAACACATAAAATACTGCGGCTAAAATTTAAAGCCTGAACACAAAGCTGGATCATATGCAGCAGATAGGGCTCAGTTGTTCAGATGACAAAGTACATTTCTAGTATGTTACTTAGAACATTACAGTAGCATCTCTGGATAGTACGTAAAGTTATCCAAAAAACCAAAGGACTAGTCATCAGCATGCCAGGAGACATGGGGGAGGGGTGTGTGTGAGAGGATTCTGACACTAGACACTTTTAGTAAAGGGCAAATTAACTAACTGTATATATTTGGATTTATGCCACGACTGCCCCTTCCCTCCATTGGGGGGGGGGGGGGACAAGAATGGAGAGGGAAGGGGGTGTTTATGACATGACATCCTCTCCTGTGAGAAGGGAGATATGAGGATGGGGTTGGGGAGTGATTTAACTGAACTTTATAACTGTAATGTATTTCAAGGGTGGATGGGTGTGGGGTTTGAGTATTCTGATATCGTGTTTTTATTTTTTGTAAACTGCCCTGTGTCCTTCGTGGAAAGGGGTAGTACAGAAATAATAAATAATAATAGACCCAGACATGGAGTAGACAAAGAAGCCAGCAATGCCCCCATATATTTGAATGAGAACAGAGCCATGAACTTGGCTGAAAGCCTAAAGAGGGATCCAAGTCAGGGCAGAGTCTCCTGACAGTGGGAGCTGGGGACCCGAGACCACTAGAGGCTTAACAAGCACCAGGCAGCTCCTGAGATCCTGGTAAGGAGGTGCCAGAGACAGGCCAGTAGGATGCCCTGGAGGGGCTGCTCTGGTAGAGCATTGGCAGGGAAACATGAGAGGGGAGAGGGATCCCAGCATGGAAAATCCCCAATGAAGTTTATCCCTAATCTAAGACCCCAGTCACCAAATGCACAAAGGGAGATGCCAACTGGACCAGAAAGAAGGTAACAATCCAGGGGATGGACCAAAAACACCAGGATCAACGCTCTAGGAGAGGGACTTAGGCACAGACCTGAAGACCACAGACACTGGCCAGTGGTATCATCCAGGGACTGAGCTGTTCCCCAGAGGACATCTTCGGGAAGAGACATTTTCTCCCTCTGACCTCAGGTAAATTAGAGGATATGTAAGAACAGCCATGCAAGACGGAGAAGGCAGCATACCATTAATGGGGGCCTAGTCCTACACATTTATGACTGGACTGGGCCACCTCCATACAGCACTTTTCAGATTCAAGACCCAAAACCTCACTCTTACTAAGACATATGGCTCATTCAACAAAACACTCACATTGGGGTTATTTGCCTCAATTCCTGGAGTAATCTGATTGCATTTACATTAATGGGAGCTGTAAGATATAACAAGATGCATATTTTCTCCTCAAGGTAGTTTGTCATGTGGACTGATTCTGTGAGAACTTTATTACCACCTCTCAGCTACGCTTTGTGAAAATATGACCTGGTGTACATGCTTATCGATACACACACTATCAAAGTCGCATTGAAGTTGATGAAACTACTCAACATGTACAAAAAGCTCAGCACATATGTACGTTTTACAAGATTTGGACCTAGAAATTGTTTTGGATTTCTGTGTTGAAAAGATAATTTGATTAGAAACTTCTAAGGCTCTGATTTCTGAAACAACCTAATGCTCATTTTAACCTTACAGCTATCTACTATGTCTCTTCCTTGATATAATACATTGAGTTTTAGATGAGTGTCTTGTATATGCAAAACCAGCTGCATGTCCTCTATTTGACAAAACTGTAATTTCAAGATCAATGTACAACACTTAGTATTCACAGAACATTAACCTGGAAAATGATGTATAACCTGCTAAATTTCATTCCTTAGCAAAAAGGCAATATAAACATTTTCACTGTTCTCAAATTTTCACATACAGGTGAGGGATTGCATAAGGAAACCTAGATTAAATATGCAGCTGAGAGACTGAAAAAAAATACTGCCTCTCTTCATAACTAACTCATGCCACACAGCAAGATTTATAAAATATGAATGCATATGTACCTTCAAACAAATCAAGGCTTACACAGCTAACCCAAGTAAGAGATTTAGATTGTACTACATCCCAGTACCATACAACATCTGTAAGGAATTATTTACAACCAACTTCATCTCTGCATCTGGCATTGCATTGTCAAGAGATATGGGGACTCCTTTTCACCTTAATCTGGTACTTCTCTCCCCTACGCTTGCTATACTGAACTAGGTTGTGTTTCAGTTGTCTTTCAATTCTGTTTTTGGACAAATATGGATTTGTCCCAGGTCCAAATTACCATTAACAACAACTGTATGTTGTATTGTAGATAAGTTTAAAGTGCATCTCACTCTTTATAACAAAGCAATCATACAAAAATATACTTTATGAAATATATTGTAAATATTTTAAATTCTTGTTGCCACTAGTGGCATGGAGCATTTACATTCACCACTTATTAAAGTACATTTTGACAGGCAGTGAGGAGAAAATGCCTACTACTGGATTTTTAAAAGTCTGAGTCCCTGGTTCCTTGCTGGGACTGCTTAGCTGGAGGCCATAATTGTCAGGTGGCTAGGTGGAGTCACAAGTAGATACCTTTAAAACGAAAACAGCGAGGTAGGCATGTTAAGTAAGCTTGCCTGTATGCACTAAGAGCAAGTCTATTTCAAAAGGAGACTGTTTTAACAGGCGAACTGTACCTTGGCATCAGGAGGACCTGGGAGGCAGGTCTATTACGATGGTGGTCAGGGCTAGCTCTAGAATTCATAAAGCCAGGGTCTCTGGAAGGCTTACATAGGTGGCGCGGCAAGGGCCCCAGGAAGCACCTGCCTCAACACTGCTCTTGAGGGATCCCAGGCATGCTGCCAATGCTCCCACTGGCTCCAAGGATCCTTCTGCTGCTACTCCAGAAACCGCAGCAACACTGCCAGTGCCACTCTGGCAGCTACCAGGTCCTTGCCATTGCTGCCCACTCCAGGAGAGCCCTTCCCTCTACTACTTATGCTACTAGGCATACACAGTGCTTTACAGTCACAGATTTTCAGAGACAGGTTCCTGCCCTGTGGGCTTACAATCTAGTATGGACAAGGGTGAGGGGAACACAGGGACAGACACACATATTTCCATTTTACAGATGGAGAATGGAGGCTGAGAGGTTGTGACTTGCCCAAGGCCACCCAGTGAGTTCTTGTCTAGGGCAGGATTTGAACCCTGGCTTCCCAGGTCCAAGTCCAGCACCTTCTCCACTACATCACACTGGCTCTCCTGTGCTGGGTAGTGCATAATTCTGTTGATGCCACTGCTGGGGCTCCAACCCAGGAGTGGACCGTGGAACTCAAAAGACCCTGATGGTTCCACCCAAGTCCAGCCCTGGTGCTGGCAACAGTATTGAAAAGACTGTAACTTTAATGTGATACAAGACCTGAGGAGAGAGGATATCAAAGCAGCTGGAGTCTCTGTTGCTTCTCTTTGGAAACTGAAGCCATCACACATAAGTGACTAGTAACTGTCAATAATAGGGGGCACAGGAATGGGAGCTGGGAATGGGTTCTATAGGGCTTCTGAAAATCTGGGTGGTACATGCCCCTTGTGACGCTCCCCCTCCGCACACACACAGGTCAACTATGCCATCACATACCTGGGATAGAAGCTGAAGGGGGTGCTTACCTGGTCTTCCTAAATCACACACAGACAAATGCAACACTTCCCTTGGTGACACCCCTCTATCCAAAGTTACAGTTACAAGCACCCAGGGATCCTCCCAACAACAGATACTCTTAACCCCCTGTTGCTGACCAGCCAATACTGTTTATGATTATTACACAACATAAACATAAATAGAATATTTGGTTGGCTCATGAAGACACCAATTGTGCAAGCATTCCAGAGCAGCTACCCCATAGTGGTCCATTTATCCTGCAATAAATCACTACCGTTTATCTAAGGAAAAATGGTATTGAAGCCCCATGCATTTTACCTCTTTTTGTATGTTTTCTCTATTCATATAAAGTAGTAATGCAAAATTTTATAAGCGTGTTGACAGCTGCAGCTGAATTTTGTGATTTGATGGAGCAAGCAGAAGCTGAAGATGCCAAGTGGCAGTTCTCACCTTAACGAATCTGCCACTAATGGTCCTCATTCTGCTTCCACAAAAAACAAGACTGCATAAGGTACAGCAAGAAAGCATTTCTTGGATATATTTTACTCTCTCTGCCTGCCTGCTCACTAATCTGATGTCTGTTTTCCTTGATAAGAGAAGTGGAAACCAGAATCAACAGAACATATTAGGCTCCTTCATTCCAAATCCTATTCCTTACCAGTATTGGAAAATGAATCTAACATAGGCATTTTTAATTATTGTTGATTCTTTAAAAGCTTTCTGCTATCATCATAAGAACCAGTATAAGGAAAGGATATCAGCAGGTAGCAATGGAGAGCGAAAGCTCTCCCTTGTCGTTTTCAAGGCAAGGGCAGCTGAAAATGACAACAGCTAGCAGATTAATATGAAATTTGATTCTGAAATAATACAAAGATAAATGAAAATATTTTCCTCTATTCTTTCAAAAGGTTTTTTTTTTTTAAAAAAAATGTTCCATACACTTAGAATGACTTCTTTTCCTTTAATTAAAATTTTTTAAAACATTTGTAAGAACACAGCTCACACTGAACAATTGAATTCAAAAGGGTGTAAAAAACCACCATCAATAATTAAATTGGACAAAAGCACATTTATTTCCATTGTACACTGTATATTAAGGTTGCAACCTAAATAGTGAAATTTGTTTTATGGAAGAATTCTTCTATGCCTTCTTGTACAGCATGCTTAATTAGAAGGGGGTGAAGGTGAAATAAGTTGGTTTTAGAAGCACTTTGGTGAGGAGTTTAGAACTGCAGCTGTTAACTTTTGGCAGTGGTCACAGGAACAGGCCATGGTGGACTAAGGCTTGGGTGTTAGACCACTCGCTCCTGCTTGAATCGCTCCACTCCCTTGGATTCCGGGACTCTGTCCTCGACTGGTTCTCCTCCTACCTTTCTGACCGCTCCTTCAATGTATCTCTTCCTAACTCCTTCCCCTCCTCCTCCCTACCCCTCTCGGTCGTGGTTCCCCAAGCCTCCGTCCTTGGCCCTCTCCTTTTCTCTATCTACACTCAATCCCTAGGCAAACTCATTGCCTCCCACCGTTTCCAATACCACCTATACACTAATGACACTCAACTCTCTCTCCCCACTCCTTTCCTCTCCCCCCCTGTTCAAGCTCTCTGCCTGGATGTCTCAACGCCAACTCAAACTGAACATGGCGAAAACTGAACTCCTGATCTTCCCTCCCAACCCTTCCTCTCCACCTACAAAGCCCTTCACAACCTCACTCCCCCCTACCTCTCTGCCCTGATCTCCCTCCGAACCCCTGTTCGGGCCCTTCGCTCCTCGACCATCCCCTCCCTCACCCTCCCATGCCTCCCCTGCTCCCCCAACCGCCTTCGTCCCTTCTCCCTCGCTGCCCCGCACGCCTGGAACTCCCTCCCTGTCCTCCTCCGCCTGGCCCCCACCCTCCACACCTTCAAGTCCCTCCTCAAAACCCACCTCTTCCGCTCCACCCTTCCTAACGCCTGCTAATCATCCCCACCCAGAATTATCCCCCACCTGTTATCTGTAAAACCCCAATGTACTGTAACCAAGCAAAGAATGTGTACCTGAACTCTCACATCTTCATAAATGTTGCATCCCTTGTCTCTCCCTCTGTTCCCCCTTCCCTGTCTCCCCTCCCCATCTTTAAATTGTAAGCTCTCGGGCAGGGATCGTGTCTATTTTATTCTCTGTAAAGTGCCAGGTACATCGCTGGTGCTATACAAATGCTAATAAATAATAATAATAATAATGTATTGTGGAGTGTTGCAACTCTTTGTTGCCTGTTTTGCTGAACTATGGAAACTAACGTCAAGGAAATCTTTCATGCCTGGCAAGTGAATGCAAAGACTTCTTAGAGCCATGAGAAAAGGTGCAGGTCGTTGAACAGAGTGCAGGGTATTTAGTGACAGGGGACAGAGTTAAGAAGATGGGTTGTTATTATTATCATCATTTCCATAGCATTTTCAGTGTTCTAAGTTATCTAGCTCACCCTCACAACCACCCTGTGAGGCAGGACATCATTATTCTCATTTTAGAGGGGGAACTGGGGCTGAAAGTGATTTGCCCAATGCCACCTAGTGAGTTCATGGCTAAGACAGGATTTGAACCCCAGAAGGTTAAAAGTTGGAAGGAACCTCACGGTTATCTAGTCCAACTCTCTGCTTGGGCACAGGTGGACTAAAGCAACATCATCCCCAACAGATGGCTGCCTCTGCAGCAGTCTCTTTTTGAAAACCTCAGAGATGGAGACAAGGTAGTTTGAATGATACCTTTTATTCGACAACTGCTGTTGGTGAAAATGAGCAAGCTTTTGGGGCACATAAGGCCCTTCATCAGGCATGTAGCACAGCCAGTCAGAAATATATAAACTGAGCAAATTCAGGGCAGGTATTTAAGAAGTCAGAAATGGGTGGGAGTGGATAAGACAAGCTCCAGAGATGAGAGTCTACAGTCTCCATAGGCAACTTGTTCCGTTACTACACAGCTCTTACTATTAGGTCATTTTTTCTGATATTTATCTTAAGCCTACCTTCCTATAACTTGAGCCCATTATCTCTAGCCCTCTCCTCCGTAGCAATGCTGAACAGTTTCTTGCTATCTCCGTGGTGACAACAATTTAGATATTTGAAGACTGCTTTTTGCTAGGTTAAACATACCAAGTTCCTTCAACCTTTCCTCATAATAGCCCCTTTATCTTTGTTACCCTTCTCTGCACCCATTACAATTTGTCAATGTCCTTCTTAAAATTACTGGATACAGTACTCCAGGTGAGGTCTGACCAATGTCAAAAAGAGTAGCATTATTACTACTGTTGACCTGGAGACATTCTGTTAATGCAGCTTGATTAAGCCCTAGGGGCAGGGACCGTGTCTATTTTATTACTTTGTAAAGTGCCAGGTACACTGCTGGCGCTATATAAATGTTTGTTAATAATAATAATTAGCCTCTTTTGAAGCCACATTCCATTGACGACTCAAGTTCAGCCTCTGATCAGCCACAATACCTAGATCCTTTTCACACTGTGCTGCTGCCAAGCCAGGTATCCCCCATCTTATACTTCTACATATGTTTTTTCTTCCCTAAACGCAAAACTTTATATTTATCTCAGTTGAATTTCATTGGGCGATGGTGTGGAGAATGGGGAGAGCGTGCTGCAGAGGGCCGGGTGCTCTAGCAGGCTGCTGCCATACGTATACCTGTACCTGTGCTTTGACTCCGAGTGATTGTATCAGCCGAGGTTTTGGAGGAGTCAGATGTATATTATTAGTAAGTAATTTTTATTAATGTTCAGCAAAAGCCATAGCATAAGCAAACAAACAAAGCACCATGAGTAAAAACACTTAACAAGTATATAATAATAAAATTAAATTAATAATTGATAAGCCAGCAGTAATAAACCAGGGGGGTAAAATCATCTAATTATGCATAAGATAATACAGTGCTAGGAGGAAGGCACCTAAGCTCGAGATCAGGGAGTCCCCTAGTCCCAATTTAATCCTTCTGATCATTCCCTCTGGTCCGTAATAAATTATAGAGAAAATAAGCCACCTTTCTTAGCAAGCTCTCCTTTCTGGCCTTCCAAGAGCACAAGCAGGGGCGGGATTGCTGGCCTTACAGGACGATCATTAATAAGTGATGACAACCACCTATCCCTAACGTCCTGCACTCTACTGCAATGAAGCAGAAGGTGCTCTAGAGAACCCACCACTCCCAGGGAGCAACCACAAAAACATAAAGATGGAGGGAGGCCCCTAAAGCGGCCCTCGGTAATTGGGGTAGGGAACACATTCATTCGTGCCATGGCCAGGCATCTACGAACATGAGGGGGAAGATATAATTGGAGATAAAATGGGGGTAGCTGTGCGTACTCGTACAAATCCATGAGCTCTGTCATTGTCTCCTTTTCCCTCGTGGTAGCCAATTCAGATTGTATATTAATATCCAGAAACTTCTGGCAGATCAGTCTCTGTGCCCCAGCATACCCCAGGGTAAGTAAACTATCCCTGGAGAGCCCAACACTAGTCAGTTTCCTCTGGACCTGAGTTGCCCAAAGATTATAAGCACCATCCTCCAGAATAAGAGATGTCAATGGGGCAACTAACCCAAAATGAAGTTTGAGCCAGTAGCCTAGCGCTATAAGCCATACTTGCGTTTCCAGAGAGAGGACCCCACACTCGAGGCGAACTGTGCAGCTAGGAGCATGGTTAGGGAGAGCTAGAATAGATCTTAGAAATTTTGTCTGGAGAGGTCCAAGGTCCATAAATTTCCCCAATGCCCACAATTGGGCCCCATACAGAAGCTGGGAGAGACACTTAGCCCTGTAAACCCTAATGGCTGGAGCCACAAGGAAACCCCCCGTTGGTCCTAAAATACCGGCCAATTGCCTGCCTGCAGGCCGCAAGTGCATGAACTCCCCAAGTGCCATTGGCCTGAAAAATCAGACTCAAGTATTTATACACAGTAACCTGTTCTAATTCAAATTTGCCTAAAGACCATCTTCGCCTAGGCAAAAAGATCATAATTTTTGTTTTATTATAATTGATCTCCAGAAAGTTTCTGGCACAAAAATCCTCCAGGACCCACAACTGCCTCAGGAGACCTATCCGTGTCCTGGAAAGTAGGACAGCGTCAGCGCATATAGGAGTACAGCCACCTCAGTAGATCCAATTCTGGGTGGATGACTATCCGAGGCGGAGACTGCAACTATGAGGTCATTCAAATAGATGTTAAAAAGCGTGGGGGCAAGCACACATCCCTGCTCGACTCCACGTCTAGTAAGGATGACCTTAGATACCGAGCCCCTTTGATCTAACCTGACCCGCAGTGAGGTATTCATATGTAGCCTCTGTATATGGCCCAAGAGCCTCCTATCTATAGATGTACCAGCCAATTTACTCTTTAAATAATATCTGGCTATTATTGGCAGTATGGGATGGAAGGCACATAACCATCAATTAGATAAGCCAGGGTTAAGATTGGAGTAGTATGACCTATTAGCAATGATGGAGTCACGCTCTTTCAGAGGACAAGCTTTGTCGAGGTACCCCCCCGCAAAAGAGTAAGGCAGTCTTGACTAGGTGCTCTCAGTTATATTCTAAAGAGCTGGGGTAAAAATGGGAAACCATGAGTAGCTATATAAAGCATTTACCCCATAATTTATTGGGCTGTTGATAAGGGTCTAACCTAGATTAGGGGAGATCCAAGGAATATATAGGAGATATATAAAATACCATCAATTATGAGAAATGTTGCTGCATATTTGTATACTTATTTTATTTTGTATGTTTTATGTTTATGTTATGTTTGTATGGGCTATGGCGAGAGCCAATGCCGCGAATAAATTACTACTACTGCACTTTCTGGTGGATTTTAGATTGGATTGGATTTTAGATGTGGATTTTAGGAATTGTCTAGGAATGTACGATTGTGTATGTCTTCAAAAAACCTGGGCAACTAACAATCTTCACCTGAAGGGTTTCGAAGTTTTCTCAACCTCAGCAATATTTGCAGATGGAACAACTAGAGGTAAACCCAGTGGTGGGTTAGCCCTTCTTGTTAACTCCTCTCTTAAAGCAAAAGTCGAAGTGACACTAGTTAGTTCCCCCTCAGTCTCTGCTTGGAGGCTGGTATTGCCCCAGAAATCTGCTATTAATATAGTAAATGTTTATATTCCCCCGATCAATTCACCTCATTACGAAGAGGAGGTTTGGAGTAATATAGGTGAAGTGGTGGGCAATATCAGGAGTTTGTATCCTTTGGAGGGCTTGCTGATTATGGGAGATTTTAATGCACGTCTGGGAGCCTTTAATCCAATAGAAAGTGGCTAAGTTTTGGATTTTTATATTCCCCTGATAGTAGCAGACAGTAGGGCATCTAGGGATATAGAAATAAATAGTTTGGGCCCTTTGCTGACAAATCTGCTTGAAGAAACAAATACTATAGTTCTGAATGGTTCTAACTCCTGGGGATAAGATGGGGGAATTTACTTTTGTCTCCCATATGGGCAGGAGTGTGATAGATTATGTACTTCTTTCAGAGCATCTACTCCCCTGGCTGGTGGATTCTGCAGTTCTGCTGGCACCAGATTCGGAGCATTTTCCTTTGGCCACCTGGCTCCATCTCCCAGGAGAATTGGAGGAGAGGAGTTGTTGCGATCAGGATAGAATTCCCATTACCAATGGGCCATATGAGACCAGCGTTAGATAGTCGGCTCAAGTTTAAGAGGCGTTTAGGGCTTTACTAACAACCCAATTGTTAACTTCCCTTACGCAGGAAACAGTCAATGGAAACAGATGAATTCCTTAAGGGATATGAGGATTTGATTGATAGGTTGCATCCGCTGTTAGTGGCCCCTCCTAAAGTTGGTCAGGAGCAATGTAAACCAGTGAAGTGGTTTGATAGCACCTGTAGAAAGGCTAAAGTTGAATTGAAACGTATGGTGCGACAAATGAAGATGTATGAATATAGCGAACCCTATGTAAGTTCTTTTTTGGAAACAAGGAGAGAATATAAAAAACTTTTAAAAGAAAAGAAAGTCAAATATGTAAGAGCTCTTTGGAATGACTCAGAGATTGCAGCTGGAGAAAGGAGTTCAATAAGATTTTGGTCCTTGATTAAGTCCGCATGGACTTTAAGAGATAAACAGGGGACCTTTATTCCAACAGATAAGTGGGAAGCCTTTTATGGCTCAATCTTTGCAGCAGTAGACATTGGAATAAGGGCTCCATCTATGGATACTATGGAAACTCTACCTAAATGGAACCTGGTGAATCCATCGGATGTTGAAGCAATCATCTCCCAATTAAAACTAAATAAGGCTCCGGGGGCCGATTTTGTACCACCAGTTATTAAAGAATAATATGGAATGGTGGAGTACTGTATTGGCAGTGATATTTACTAAGATAAACGAAACCGGAAAATCCAAAAGGCATGGGTACAGAGTGTGGTAGTACCCATATATAAAAAAGGAGAGCCAACTGACCCAGCGAATTACCACCCCATAAGTCTGTTGAGTACAATTGGAAAGTTTTATACCAAGTATTTATTGTCTAAGCTGCGAATCTGGGTGGATGAAAATGATTTAATCGGTAGAGAACAGGTGGGGTTCAAAAAAGGGGTGTCAACCGCTGACCATATATTAGTATTAGACCATCTAATGTATCAATATGTCCAAATGAAGAAGAAGTTACATCTCTATATTTGTTTTATAGATCTGAAGACAGACTTTGATACGATCTGTAGGGAAAAATTATGGTGGAAGTTGATTGCGTACAAGATTGACTGGAGGTTACTTTATTTAATACGGGCAGTGCATTTAAATACATCATTGCAAGTAAGAACTGATAAGCAAGGCCATCTTACACAGGCTATAGAAGTTAAAAAGGGAGTTTGTCAAGGGTGCATTTTGGCTCCACTTTTATTTAACCTCTACTTGAGCGATTTGAGAGTGGCACTTGAGAGTCCAGCTTATCATTCCCCCAAATTAAATGGACAGACAATACCAGTTTTATTATATGCTGATGATATGATCCTTATTTCTCGTACACAGATATGGGTTCGTAGGATGATGGCAGCCTATAGTGATTACTGCAAAACAGAAAAACTGCTGATAAATTACTCTAAGACCAAAGCAATAGTCATAGGCAGGATGTTTCAAAAACATAGGTGGTATATGGAATCACACAATATTGAGCAGGTCAGATATTATAAATATCTTGGTGTAATTATTTTGGCGATGCCTTCTTGGCACCTGCACTATAAATCTGCTAGGAAAACAGCTAAGGCAACAGGACAGGGGATAGTCAGTTTTTATTGGACTAAGGGGGGCCGGTTGTTTGCTCCTGCTATACGTCTTCTAAAGGCAAAACTGATTCCTCAACTCCTGTATGGTGCGCAAGTATGGAGTATCGATAAGCTGAAGAATCTCGAGATAGAACAAAATGGTATTCTTCGAGCTCTTTCGCATGTTCCAAGGGGCACCTCTGCAGTCCTCCTTAGGACAGAGGCGGGCGTAAGCTGAATTTCACTATTGGTCAAATTGGCCATTTTGAAGTTTTGGCTGCGTCTGAATCTTTTGGACATGGAATCATTGGCCCGTTCGGTTGCGAGACCAGCAGCAGGTAAATGGGCAGATAAGGTTGATGGGATTGTGTGCGCAATGGGTTTTTCGAGTTTATATATTTTGTCACTGCCCATTATAAATGCTTGGAGGTATCTTAAAACTAGAGCCAACAATTTGGAACTGCAATATGAGCGTGAATGCATTGAAGCTCAAAAGGTATCTCCGATTTATGGGGAAATATTGCTTCCATTAGTGGGGGTAACTTACTTTAATAATTCCAAGATGACGCAGATAAGGGTGGCCCTAACTAGGTCAAGATTAAATGTCTTTCCTTCAGGCTTTTTAGAGGGTAGACAGAAGGGTATCCCCCATGACAAAAGATGTCAGTTTTGCAACATACAGGGAAACAAACATGTAGAAAATTTGGTTCATATAATATTGATCTGCCCTTGTTATGATTCTTGGCGCCGGTTGTTATAGATCCTTTAATGATGGGGTTAACCCAGCGTCGAATTCAGATGGAGGGTTTTTTTCCTAAGGGACAAGAACCCTGCCATATCTGAACACCCCGCTAAATTTCTTACTCAAGTATTGAAAATTAAGACCGCACAGCTAAACAAAATTGATTAAATTAGATTTATATTTTTGGGTTGGATCTTGTAGTATGGTTGGTTATTATGAGGCTGTTTTCCTTGGTATTTGTTTTGTAATTTTAAGAGGGGTGTTATTGTATTCTCTTCTAGTAATATTGTGTGTTGGTTTATGTGTTGATATTATATGTTTTGTATGGAGTTTTTTTTATGCACATTGTGATGGCCTTTGGCTATACAAATAAATTTGGATTGACTGATTGATTGAATTTCATTGTTAATTTCACCCCAGGTTTCCAATCTATCAAGTTGTTTTTTTTTAATTCCTATTCTATCTTGCAAGATATTAACTACCCCTTCCAGTTTTGTCTCATCTGAAAACTTATTCCCTCCACTCCTTCATCCATCCAAGTCATGAATAAAGATATTGAATAGCACCAGACCCAGGACAGAGCCCTCCAGGACCCTACTCAATACCTCCCTCCAGTTTGATGATTAACTATTGATGATTGCTGTTTGAGTACTGTTCTTCAACCAGCAGTGAATTCACCTTGTTATGGTAGTCCACCGTCTGCAAGTTTGTCAATTAGGGTGTCACATGCAACTTTGGGTGAAAACAGACATGATGCTAACCACCCTTTAACCACCCTTGGTGGTCATTTATGCATGTTTCAGAGCTGCATAGGGCACCAATACAGCCCTGCAACATGTATAAATAACCACCAAGGGTGGTTAAAGGGTGGTTAGCGTCATGTCTGTTTTCACTCTTTGTCATATGATTTGCTGAAATCAAGTCCAACATTCCCAACTCCAACACCTTATCCACCAGGCTACACTGGCTTATGTATAAAATTCATTTCCTAGGCTTACAAGATTTAAATTGTGGTGCACTTGGCATTCTGAAAGGACAAGAATGAGTACAAGAGCACCCTGACTTTATTCTACTCTTCCCTTCATGTTTAGGATTGATCACAATATATAAAAATATGTTCAAAAATACACAAATAGAACCAGACAAAATCCTCCAAATGAAATCAAGTAAGATCCTCTAATCCACACCTCCCAAACCTTATCCCGGTCTGTCAAATGCCTGGCCAAATGAAGGTCCTATTTGTTTATTTAAACTTATGCCTCACCCTTTCCAAAAGACTCAGAGCAGTTTACAATAGTAAAAACATAATACAATTAAATAACGTTAAAATACATTACAAAAAACTCTATCTTCATCCCAGAACCACCGACTCCAACCCCAATCTCTCAAAAATCCTCCTATCCAATCCCTATCCTCATCCACCAAATGCCTTTATAAACAAAAAAGTCTTGCACTGCCTCCAGAAGATGCTCAGACTCGGGCTCAAATGAACCGCCAGGGGTAGGGAGTTCCACAACAACAGGGCAGCAACCGAGAAAGTCCCCCTGCGAGCCCTTGTTGTATGAACCAGACTAACCGACGGTATTCACAGGGAGGCACTCCCGGCTGATCTCAAGGGCCACAATGGGGCATGGAAAGAGTTGTTCCTTCAGGTACGTGGGACCCAGACCATTAAGGACCTTAAAGATCAAAACCAGTACCTTGAATTGTACCCGGAAAGCTATAGGCAGCCAGTGCAGTCTTCGGTACACCAGTGTAAGGTGCTCCCAGTGACTTGTCCCCGAAAGGAGGTGAGCCACCACACTCTGCACCAGCTGCAGCTTCCAAACAGTCATCAAGGGCAGCCCCACATACACCACACTGCAATAATCCAGCCTCGAGGTGATGAAAGCATGTATGATGGCGGCCAGATCTGGGTCAGAAAGACAAGGATGCAGCCTCCTCACCAGATGGAGTTGGTGAAAAGCGCTTCTGGTCACCACCACAACCTGACAATCCAGGCACAGCAAGGGGTCCAGAAGCACGCCAAAACTGCAAACCTGACTGACCAGATGGGCCTGACTCCATCAACAGGAGTCCCAATCACCTCAGTCTTATCTGGATTAAGCTTAAATCAGCTCATCCCCATCCAGACCCTGACAGCAGCCAGGCATAGGGTAAGCACCGAGACTGTAGGGTCTGGGTTGGATGAAAAGGAGAGGTACAGCAGATTGTCATCAGCATACTGTTGGTACTTCACCCCAAACCTTATTTCTTCTGGAAGATGAAAAGGCTCGGGCTTAAACGAACCTCCAAGCGCCAACTATATGCTTAAGCAAAATTATCTTGCCAATTAATTTCCCTATAAAATGGATGAGTGACAGGGAAGTTCTGGCTACAAGGAAGAATAAAAGCAGGGAACAGGTGTGACTGGCTACAGTCTCAATGGCCCAGTGTTAAAATCAAATCTTAGACAGTATTAGAAGTAGGAAAAACTCAGTGGTGTATGTACGGTCTTGCTGCCCCCACCTCCTGTTAAAGATGCTTATTTTCCCCTGTTCTGAGCTTGCACTTGGAAGCAGGCACCCAAGCCCATGGAAAGCGAGATCTATATGGAACCCAAGCAGTGATGCGAGGCGGAACAATTTACACTATATTTATCCGGAAAATTTTCCTCCTCTAAAAATGCATTGTTTCATAAAATTAATTAGTAACATAATTAATGGATACCAATACCTAATTGCAACAGAAATAATTTCCAAGTAAAGCTTTGAATTTGTTTGAACATTTAAACCATATTAATTGTGCTTTACTGAATTTTCCTAATTTATTTCTGTTCAACTATTTTTGGCTATTGTAAAAACTTTTGGGATATTTAACCAGCTTATAAAATTAATGTAGTGTACTTTTGAGTTTTGTTTACTAAGTACAAGTCAAATAAACATGAGAAATCAAATCCCAATTGATTTAGGGCATCTGAAACTTTTCTGGAAAATTTTCCGATTCAAAATTTTCTGGAAAGCCCACATCACTGAACACAAGTGCTAGTAAGTCCTGGCTATACTGAGTGCTAGTGTGGCACACCGCTCCTCAGTATAGACACCATTCTGATTCTCTCTCCCCCACTTCTCATTTCAGACTCTCCCTGTCCCTCATCCTCTTCTCTCATTTCTCCCCAGTCCCATTTTCCACTATCCTTCCCCCTCATCCCTCTACAACTCTCCATACTCTGCAGCATTCCAATATATGGACCACACACACCCATTTCCATCTCCCTCAGGAGCAGTGATGTGGGTTTTCTGGAAAAATTTGAATCGCAAAATTTTTCAGAAAATTTCCCCATGCGAATTCTCTCTTATTTGCATGAAAATTTGCATAAGAAAATTCTGAATCAGAAAGTTTTTCTGTGCAAAATTTCCTAAATTTTCTGGAAATGTTTCCGATGTCCACAGACCTCAAGCATGAGGAGCTTAATTTTGGTTTTGATTTCACTTCCAGCTATCTGATGCAATCATCTCTTTAGTTTTTGTTCTTGCTTTCACTTGCAGTCATTTTTAGAAATGGAAAATTTTTCATAGAAAAATTCATTAGTGGAAAATTCACCCAAGCCCTCAAACATTTTCCACAGAAAAATTTGGTAGTGGAAGATTTTCCATTGTGGAAATTTTTCCACAGAAAATTTTCCACCCCACATCACTGCTCACGAGTACCAATTGACAAGTTAATTGCAAGTTTCACTATTTTTAGGTCTTCTAAAAGCCTAAAATGGCGACATTTGCTATAAAATGTGAATTTGTTTCAATTTTAGAAAGGGGAACAAATTGTACTAACTTGCATAGTTTCAGAGAAAAACTTGAAAATGTAGCCACAAAGTTCAGACACCAGAAGGCAAATAAAGAACAACTCAAAACTGGTTTTTAGAGGCATTTGCCACAGCAAATCTAGTATTCCTGCTGCCTGTGCGATGATAGCACCCATCCATTATGGTTTCACTGCACATGACCTGCAGTACAATAAATGACCACATTACTACCTTCAGTACAATTTTGTTCAGGGCCACCAGTAACAGCATAACCCACCAACTACCACAACACATAAGGATAGATTTATTTGAGCCATTTCTGCATTGCCTTGGGTGGGAAGCAGCTTGGGAACAGGTGTTGGGTCAACAGCAGACTCCTCTTCACCCGGATCCACCAATTCAACCGTGTACATATCTTGGATATCTCAGCCCTAGAGCTTCCATGTCCTTGGGGGGGGAAAAGAGGTTCTCCCTCAAATTCCACAGGGAACAGACACAAAGCGAAGGTCGCCTTGGGGTCCTTGGAAATATTGGCTTCCGGGGTTTGATCTAGTGCTGGAGGTGAATATCACGGACTAGATTGGGTACGGACAGGGGCCACAGTATGCAGAAGGAGTGACAGCAAACAGTGGGGACAAAGAATCAACCTTGTTTTGCTCACGAGCAAAGGTGAGATTGGATGAGACTATTGCTCTATCCATATGCAGGAGCTTACCAAGCAAATCGGGGTACAGTGGTGATTGTCAACTCCCTCTTGATGTACGGATCTCTCTGTACCATGGACACAGATCCCTTGCCCACTGGAGGCATTGGGCCATGTCTCGGCCATTTAAAGGGTTCTGGGGGGATGAGGTGAGTGTGGCTTGAGGGTGGGGGGCATGGGGAGTGGATTAGGGTGGATAGGGCTAACCCCCCCGGTGAGAGGATGGGAGGCGCAACCTGGGGAGGGTTGGGGGGACTCCTTGTGAGAGGGGGAGCCCCGGGGAGGGGATTTCTTATGAGAGGAGGAATCCCGGGGTGTGGGAAGGAGGTGGGAATGGGATGGGGATGAGGTTGTAGGGGAGGGGGCGGGGGTAGACTCTGGAGGACCTTGGGTGAGCAGCCAAGGGGATGGGGTCAGGAAGGAGTGGACGGAGGAGGAGCGGCTATAGGGGTGGTTGTGGGGGGAGGATGGTATGGTCCAGGGGGACGGGGGACTCGCACTCCCAGGGGACCGAGGTTCCTGGTGGAGGTTGAGAGAGTCACACACACACACCGAGACTGAGGGAGGAGCAAGGTCTAAGGTCCGCCTGTAAAGGGTTGTTGCTGCTAAATGCAAGGTCCGTAGTAAATAAGGCCCCAGTAATCCAGGATTTGATCCTAGATGGGGCAGCGGACCTTGCATGTATTATGGAGACCTGGCTGGATGAGGAGGCTGGACCAGTTTTAGCTGACCTCGTTCCGGCCAGGTATGCCATGCAGAACCAGCCCCGCACGGGGGGACGGGGTGGTGGTGTAGCCATTGTTTTTAGAGAGGACTGGCCAGTTAGGAGATATCCAGTCAAGGAGATATCAGGTATTGAGGCCCTCCAATGTGGTGTTTGATTTGGCTGGGGGCAATCTCGGGGTGCTGCTAGTATACCGGGCCCCTTCCTGTCTGGCAGCATCCCTTGCCGCTCTAGCAGAGCTGGCCTCGGAGGTGACGCTGAGCTGCTCCAGGACTTTGGTCCTTGGGGACTTCAACGCCCATGCTGACGCCGGCCTTGTAGGAGCGGACCAAGAGTTCATGGCCGCCATGGCAACCATGGACTTGTCCCAAGTGGTCAACTGCCCGCCTCATGTGGGGAGGCATACCCTCGACCTGGTCTTCTGTTCTGGTCTTGACGTGGGTGACCCATTAGTGGGGGATGTGAGGGTAACACCCTTGTCATGGATGGATCATTATCTCCTGCAGGCCAGCCTCTCAGCACACCACCTCCAGAAGGGGAGTGGACCAGTTAGGTTGGTCTGCCCTCGGAGGCTGATGGAAGCGCAACGGTTCGAGGAGGCTGTGAGGGAGTTAAGCTTAGACCCTGACAGTCACTCTGTCGAGGAACTTGTCCGAGATTAGAACATCTTGCTCGGGGAGGCCACTGACAGGGTGGCACCGAGACGTCCCCTGCCTCCGTCTTGACACCGCAGGGCCCCTTGGTTTACCGAGGGGCTGCGGTGTATGAAACAGGTAGGCAGGCGACTAGAGCAACGCTGGCATCAGACTCACTCTGAACCCGACCGACTTCTCCATAGGGCCCATTTGCGGTCCTATGTTGAGGCTGTGAGGACAGCAAAGAAGGAATTCTTTGCTGCCTTCATAGTGTCTGCAAAGTCGCGCCCAGCGGAGCTGTTCCGGGTGGTGCGGGGGCTGGTCAGTCCGGCCTCCCTGCGCCTGGACGGGGACTTGCCCCAGGCCCGCTGTGAGGAGTTTGTCATCCACTTTGCAGACAAGATCGCTCGGATCCAGAGTAACTTTGACACCGGATTAGGGGCAGATGGGGAAGAGCACGAGGTTACAGAGGCACCGTCTGGTCCATCTTTCTGGGATAAGTTTCGGGAACTGATGCCAGCCGATGCTGTGGATGTTCTGGGGTCTATTAGAGCCACCAGTTGCGAATTAGATCCATGCACGTCCTGGTTGGTAAAAGCCTCCAGGAAGACCTTGGGGACAGTACTGGCGAGGGTAATCAATGCGTCCCTTTGGCAGGGGAGACTGCGCTCAGTCTCAAGGAGGCTGTGGTGCGCCCCCTCCTGAAGAAGCCATCTTTGGATGTGGATGCACTCGCCAGCTACCAACCTGTCTCTAATCTCCCCTTTTTAGGGAAGATTATTGAACGGGTGGTGGCACTGCAGCTCCGGGCACATCTAGACAGCATCAGTTTCCTTGACCCTTTTCAGTCTGGGTTCTGCCCTGGCTATGGTACAGAGACGGCGTTGGTGGCCTTGGTGGATGATCTCCACTAGGAGACGGATGCAGGACGTTCAACATTTCTGGTCCTGCTAGATCTCTCAGCTGCTTTTGATACAGTGGACCATGGGCTGCTGCTGAGACGGCTGCGAGTCCTGGGGGGTCTGGACGGGACTGTCCTTGGGTGGTTCTGCTCTTGGGGAGAAGCCAGCGGGTTGTGCTGGGGGCTGAAACATCTAGCCCCCGGGCCCTGGATTATGGCGTTCCACAAGGTTCCATCTTGTCTCCATTATTGTTTAATGTGCATATGCAGCCCTTAGGGGAGATCGTGAGGGGATTCGGGGTGCGTTGTCACCAATATGCTGATGATACTCAGCTGTACCTCTCATTTTCAACCGACCCAGGTCCTGCCATCTTAGTACTTTCCCAATGTTTGGAGGCCGTGGTGGATTGGATGTGGCAGAGCAGACTGAAGCTTAATCCCGATAAGATGGAGATGATGATGATGGTGGGTAGGGCAACGGAGGTATTGGCTCCCCTCGTAGAGGGGGTCCGTCCTCAGGTAGCCCAGCAGACTTGGAGTCTGGGGGTGTTATTGGATTGGGCCTTCGCCTGGATCAACAGGTGGAAGCGGTGGCTAAAGCCGCTTTCCGCCAGTTGCATGGGCACAGTCACCGCACCAGATACATCTCCATGCCCAACCTGGCCACCCTCATTCATGCCTTCATCACCTCGAGGTTAGATTACTGCAACGCACTCTACATGGGGCTTCCCTTCACGCTGGTTCAGAGGCTGCAGCTAGTGCAGAACACAGCAGCTCATCTCCTTACGGGGACGGGATGACGGGAGCATATTACCCTCGTGCTCTGCACTGGCTGCCGATAGCGTACCGAGCCAGATTCAAGGTGTTGGTTTTGGCCTATAAAGCCCTATATGGTCTGGCCCCCTCATATCTCAGGGACCGCCTCGGCCTCCGCGTCTCAGAGCGACCCCTTCGGTCCGCCGGTGGTGCCTTTTTGGAGGTCCCCCATGTAAAACGGGGGGCCACCATGGAGAGGGTGTTCTCGGTGGCCATGCAGCGACTTTGGAACTCCCTCCCAGAGGTAGCCCGCCTGGCCCCAAGTCTGCTGGCTTTCCGCCGAGCTTGCAAAACCTGGCTGTTCACCCAGGCCTTCGGAGGGGAGAGTGGGGTAGTTAGGGGGAGATATTTTAAATTCTGTTCAAATTCTTTTTATGCTTTTTAGTGAATGTTTATGTTGTATATTTTTATTATTTTTGTAAGCCGCCCCGAAATGCCATAGGCATGAGGGGGCGGCTAAGAAATGCAAATAAATAAATAAACAAACCCATGTCTCTCGTCTCAACCAATTTATTTGGAAAGACTAACATTTCAGCAGCACTTCACCAGCAAGTGAGGTCTCTCTCTCCTTCCACCCCAGGGCATGGAACGCTAGCAAAAAGACTCTTGAGAGGCTGGTGGCTGGTTGTCGTCTGGCTTGTAGTTTTTGCCATAGCTGCAATGCTTTTAAAATGGGTTCTCTATATGCAGCAGCTTGGAAACAGCAAACACCAGTTACCTGGAATTTGGTAACCACAGCAAACTCAGGAGATGCATTTTGAAAACAGCATGTTCTTCTAAACCAGGCTGTCATGTGCATGAATGTTACCATGCAACCATAGAGATGTACAGAAAGCAGACATTTTCTTCAGTGGGGCCAATCCCATGGCCCACAGAAACTACACGCAACCTGCATGCATGTGTGCGCAAACCACGCGCAAGTCCATAGGGGAGACATCGTGCCATGTGGAATCCACGCGGATCCTGCACAGATCTCACACGGAGGGGTTTGGGAATGCAGCCAGAATCACTTCCAAAATATACACGTCTCTATGGTTGTGGATGACTGCCAACAAGCACCAGGAAGCAGTGCATGGATACACGTCTCAACAGCTACGCGGTGCAAGAGCCCAATATTCACAGTTGGCTTGAAATCACTTCAGTGCCTACTGTTCATGGACAGTAAGTAGTGTATATGTAGCAGGAAGTTAGTTGCAATATGTACACAGAACGAACAACAGGGTCTTGCGCATGTATAGTGCAACATGTAAACACACACACAATCACTTAAAGATTCAGGGCAGCCACTCAGCACTTGGAAACCTCACCTACTCATTGTCTGCAAAATGGCTTCTTAACCTGGCTGCTCTGTTCCCAGAGAAAAGGAGTGAACCCAGTTCAGAAGCTATTGCAGAAAGCTACCAGAAGTCTTTAATTCTAACCCAAAATATTTTAGAAAACATTAGCTAAATCTAAAAATCTGACTCCATCCCAAATTTGATGCAAATGCTACATTTCATTTCCCCATTAGCTTTGACAACATAAACATTAGAAAAATTGCTGAAATTACTTTTAGCCCCTATCTCCTTTATGAAAATGACTTCATATTCTGCACACTGCCCTTCCCCATCCCCTAATGAGGCACAGCAATTTTCAAATTGCTTTCACCCACCATGTAGATTTCAGAACATTTTGACATTTCCCCTTTTAACACAAAGCTGAATTTCAACTTAACTTATGCACTGGCAATAGCTGGTGTCTAATTTAATGAAAGGCTTCTCCCAGCCTGGATCTCCTCAGCTTCTCCCCTGCATTAATTTGCTGCTTTTGTCAGATTTTCACAACAAACGAGAATCTACAGCTTGATACATTTCCAGAGTTAACATCTACACTGCTGTTGTTGCTGATCTATGGAGATCAGGGTCTTTGATACTAAGGTAGCCCAGGAGCAGTAAAGAGGCAAAGTAAATCATTCTTTATCTATTTACACTTAAGTTTTTATATCAGTTCTCCTTGATTGCTGCTGCCCTTATCAGCATCAGAAGTCTCTGGTCCAGCCAACCAAGAGCAGAGATCTACCTTCCTAGGACACCAGTTTGAAGGATGCCACAAGAATTAAGCTTCCACACCCTAAACATTATGTAGCAAAATGAAAGCAATTCACATTTAGTTGGCTGGGTTAGCAGAGAAACAATCACATGACAACTAAGACTCCTAGAAAAAACCAACAATGAATTTTAAAACAAGCACATCACTTAAGATGTGTTTTATATACACAATCTCTTCATACAAGATGATCAGAAACAACAACAAAATTATTGTGCTATTTTCTTCTTTATGGTGTGCAAAAGATGGGGTGAACATTTTTTTAAGTATTAAAAGATGTAAATATTTCTCTTTTATGCCTTACCAATTTTAAACATTAGTCTTTGTGAAGATGACTTTGACCCAGATCCTTTAAACATTTATGCACATTAAAGGAGTTGAAATGTGTGCATCTGACAAAAGAAAATTGTATATAAATTAAAGCTATTTCAGTCACTTAGATCATTGTATTTATTATTAAATGGTAATGGATACTCTGCTGAGACATTCACATTTCCTTCTAAGATAGGTAGGGAAAAAAGGCTGGCTGTTCCTGGCAGAACAGAAAAGAAAATTAATGAAATTATGAAAAAGGATCCTGATCCTGCAATGAACATGAACACACCTTTTCACTTACATTAATTTCAAAGTTTTCCCCAAACCTGCCCTTGAACAGTTCATTCATATTCACTGTTATTAAGCTTGCTGATTTTCCCCTGCAAACCCAGAAACTACTATTTGTCAGGCTACAGATACAACTTCAACAAAGGAAAATTCACCAAATATGGGCCAGATCATAAATATCTCTATGAAACACAAATCCTTCCTCCCCAGAAACAGATTGAAATATGGCTTCAGAAAAATACAGCAAGGCAAGTTTATTTCCCAAATGTAATTGTTCTGGTGACAAAGTTCTACAAAAACAAAGGCTATTTTCTCTCTTTGTTTCAGAGACTCTAGCTTGTGTGCATTTAAACAAAGTGCTTATCACTCAAGTCTAAAATACTGCCTAAGAAACAGATACCAAGATCGACTACACAACACCTGCCTACACCATTCTCCGGGATAAGCCAGATGTAGAAATTTAAAGCCCCAACAATGAAACACTCTAGAAGAAGATACTGATTCCCCCCCATTTTTCGTCTCTAACAGAAGTGGCTTATAGAGCAGGTAGGTCTGTGGAGAACGGAGCAGGCAACAGCTCTACACTTCCCTTTCCCGCATCTGCTATTAAAGATACCACGACTACTCATGCTATTAAAGGTCTCCACACATACACAGAAGAGACCCCTAGACGTTTCAAGCTTGAAGTCTTTTCCATTTTAAGCGTGACGGGGAGAGTTTTGCGGCGGGAAGTTTCGAATCGGGAGAAGAGGGCATTGACTCTCGCAGCTCCCACGTCCACCCCCAAAGCAAGCCGACTAACTATGGCACCCCACCCCAGTCAGATGTAGGGCTTAAATGTCATCACCACCTACCGCCCCCCATTTTAAAAGCAGCCGCACAGAGAGAAATCGGGAGCAGAGCAAACTCCTGATCCTTCCCCAACTTCTCCTGAGGGTGACCTCGCCCCGTGGGATGCTATGGGCTGAGCTTTCCGCACCCAGCCCTTCCCGCTAGCCGGGGAAGCAGCGAAGGGGCTGGGAGGGAGAGACTCCGCAGCCACCCCACGCGGAGGTGGGGAAGGCGGAGGCTAGTCCTGTGGGGAGAGCGCGGGGCAGAGCTTCCCTGCCCTGAGCGGGCAAAGGGGAGAGGAAGCGACGCGCTTCCTCCCCAGTCCAGCCCACTAACAAACTTTACCAGGGAAGGGAGAACCCAAGCTTCCTCCATCCCGGGGGCGATTCGGAGTGCCGTTCCTGGGGGCACCCCCTACTCCCCGGGGACGCTCCCCAGCTGCGCGTCGGCCCCCTCCCCCGGCCGCACAGAGACAAAATGTCCCCGGCTACTCACCCCGGGTGCAGCGCGGCGGCAGCAGGAGGAGGAGGAGGGCGGGAAGCAGCCAGCGACGACAGCGCTCCCGAGGCATCTTGGCAGCGACCGCAGTCCGCACGGTAAGGGGGAGGGAGAAGGGAAACGGCACGTCCTGCTCCCCGCCTCTGCAGCAGGAGCTTAGCCGAGCGGCCTCAGGATGGTGCCGCCGCCGCCCCTCCCCCGCTGGAGCCCGGTAGAACCGGGCACCAGGAAAGCCGAGAGGAAGAGAAGAGGGGAGAGCGGCGCCATCTAGCGGACGGTAGGAGGAAAGGCCGCCCCCTGTAGCTACAGCTGCAAGCACTCTGGTTGTCAGATCACCCACCAATTCCCCCAGCCTGAGCCTCCAAATTCGGTTCCTCCCATTGCTTTCCCCTCCTCTCCACAGGCTGCCTGCAACACAACTCCCGTACAGACACCCATCTAAACACCACCAGAGACACTGACACCCCCTACAAACGCTTCACAAACACTCAACCCAGTTGTGTTCACATGAAACGTTTACCCTAGAGTAAGTTCATTTTATCAGGCTGTTTTTAACCAGAGGTAAATTTACTCCTAGCTTTGTGGTATTGAATAGGAGTGGTCACAAGAAACATTTGTGTGTGATAACTTTTTCCTGGAGCAAATTACCCCACTCTACCCCAGACACCGGTAATTTATCCAGGGGTAAACATTTCATGTGAATGCACCCTGACTATCTAAACAAACACCCAGCAGGCTCCCCTACTTCAGTGTAACTCCTCTTCTATGTAGCACCCCTCACACACTGACTCCACCAGACATCAAACATTTCACCACTCACAACTCAAGATAACTGTTCCGGATTCCTAAAACCACACATGCATTCCTTCCTCACAGACACACTGACCCTCCTAAAAACACAATTCTTGTGTAACCCACACTGTTACTAGTGTCCTCCCTGCAGTAGCCAGCAAAGAGTTGTTCTGTATTTTTTATTTTATAAAAAAAAATTATCCCACACCCACCTGCACTTCAGCAGTTTGGGGCAGCAAACAACATAAAAACATAACAATAAAATAATCTCAAACTACAATATACAGAATATATAAAATGGACACATAAAATAGCAGCTAGCAGATAAAACCCCTCCCCAAAGGCCCGTCAGAACAACCAGGTCTTACAACATCTACGGAATGAGGGGAGGTCAGGGGACAAACGGGCCTCTAACGGGAGAGAATTCCGCAGCCGAGGTGTGGCCACCGAGAACGCCCTCCCCACGGTCACCACCCAGTGTACCCGGGGGACTTCGAGTTGGGCACCTCTGGCCGACCGCAAGGGCCGCAAAATGACCCGAGGCTTGAAGCAGTCTCGCAGGTAAACAGGACCCAAGCCATTTAGGGCTTTATAAGTCATAACAACACCTTGAATTGGGCCTGGAAGGCAATAGGCAGCCAGTGCAGAGTCCGGAGCACCGGTGTAATGTGCTCACGGCGGCCCGTCCCCATTAGGAGGTGGGCCACTCCATTCTGCACCAGCTGCAACCTCCGGACCATCGCCATGGGTAGCCCCATGTAGAGCACATTGCAGTAGCCCAATCGAGAGGTAATTAAAGCATGGATGATGGTGGCCAAATCCAAGTCCGGGACATACGGCCACAGCCGTCGCATGGGATGTAATTGGCGGAATGCTCCAGGTGGAGCTGTGGGTTAAGGAGCACCCCCAGACTACAGACCTGAGCGGCCAGAGGGGTACAGACCCTGCCAATGACGGGCACCACCACCACCCCTCAGCCCTACCCACCAACATCACCTTTCTTGTCAGGATTCAACCTCAGATGGCTTGTCCTCATCCAGTCCCCCACAGCTGCCAAGCACCGGGCAAGCACCGAGACTGCCAGGCCTCGGTCTCCAGAAAATGAAAGGGAAATTTGTGTATCATCGGCGTACTGATGACATCATATGCCAAACCCTCCCATGACCTCACCCAATGGTTGCATATACACGTTGAACAAGAGGGGACAGAATAGAACCCTGCGGGACTCCACATGTAAGATTTCTAGGGAGACAATGTACATTCCCCGAGAACCACTCGCTGAGTTCTCCCTGCCAGGAATGAGAGGAACCATTCAAGAACAATTCCACTCACACCAGCCCAGTCCCGCAGCCTTGCCACCAACATCTCGTGGTCAACGGTATCAAATGCTGCCAACAGTGCCAGTAAGATCAAAATTGAGGATCTGCGCTGATCCAATTCACGGCGCAGGTTATCAACCAAGGCCACAAGTGCAGTCTCAGGGTGAAAACCAGACTGCCAAAGAGAGGGGACAGAATAGAACCCTGCAGGACTCCACATGTGAGATTCCGGGAAGACAATGTACATTCCCCGAGAAACCCAGGGCGAAAACCAGACTGCAAAGGATCAAGAACACCAACCCGGTCCAGATGCCCCTGTAACTGCCGGGCCACCACCCGTTCAATAACCTTCCCTGAAAAGGGAAGGTTAGAGATTGGCCAATAGCTGGCTAGGAAGTCAACGTCCAAAGATGGCTTTTTGAGCAGAGACCACACCACCGCCTCTTTGAGACGGCACGGCACCCTGCCCTCCCTAAGGGAGGCATTGACCACCCCCGCCAGCAACGGCCCTAACGTCTCCCAGCTGGCGGGCACGGATCTAGTTCACAACAGGTGGCCCAAACAGTCCCAAGGACATCTGCCGCATCAGCGGACGACACCCACTGAAACTGATCCCACAACAGCAGACATGGCGTGGCTTCCTGTACCTCTGATACATCCACTGTCACAAATGCAGCATCAAGATAATGGTGAATCTGGGCAATTTTATTATTATTATTATTATTATTTTATTATTATTATTATTAACAAACATTTATATAGCGCCAGCAGTGTACCTGGCACTTTACAAAGTAATATGAGAGACAGGAGCTGGGGGAGAGACATAGGAAGGGGAACAGAGGGAGAGACAAGGGGTCTAACATTCATGAAGATGCGAGGTCTCAGGTAAATCCGGAAAAAAATCAGCAAACATGTCACAGCGGGCACTGGAAAATTCCAGTTCCAGGTGGAGAGAGGCCGGACTGACCAGCCTCTGCACCACCTGGAAAAGCTCCACTGGATGTGATTTTGCAGATGCAATGAGGACAACAAAGAACTCCTTTGCTGCCTGCACCACAACAGCATAAGCATAAGTTAAAGTCAACACTCTCTTCTTCCTGCCCCCTTCCTTCAGAGGGTGTTTTTACATGAGAAGGGTTGGGGGGATCCATGATTGGTGCTGGGGGGCAGGGGCGCTGTGCATGGGGGAGTGCATCAAAAGAGCACACACATCCATGCAACGTCCGGAAATGAAAGTTCCAATTCCAGTTTAGTCCACGCGGAGACGGAAATTCCTCTGGACTGTGTGTGGTGGCTGAGAGGGAGACGGGGCTGTGGTTTTGTGCTGTGTGTGTGTGATAAGATTGACTGTTGTGTTTGCTTGTGAGGTGTTCTTTGCTTGTGTGTGTAATTTCTGGGTACTTTGATTGTGGTACTTTATTTGTGTGTGGGAGGTAGTGGTTATGGAAGGAGTGGGGAAGAGAAAGGCTATTGTGACTGAAGCAATGGATGTGGAGGAGGCTCAAGCTCCAGGAAGTGGAACTTCTAAGGAGGTGGTGGAGCTGGTCTCATACACGTCTGATGAAGAGGAAGAGGAGCACTGCAGAAGAGGTGCAAGGTTGATACATTTTTGTTTGTTTTTAGTTTTACTTAGGAACAGGGAGAGACATTTTTTTTAGAGCATGTACTTAAACAATTGACATGAATGACTATTTGAATCAATGGGAATCATGCAAATGCTCATGGGAAATAATGGAGCCTACTTATGCAAATGCCAGTAGACGTGCATAGGCTCTAAATAAATGCATGTCAGCTGCATCTACCACAAGAAACTGCTTTTGCGGGGGAATAGAATGAATCACAGAAACAGTGAGAATATACATAGGTAGGAAACAGGGCAAAATGACAAGGAGTGTTGAACTGGAAATGAATGCATATTTCACACAGAAACTATCAGACAGATCCAGACAAACATAATATCCAGTTCCAGCACTGGAATGACAGCTCCATTAGCTCATGAATGATGGCCCCAGGGTGTGGGATGCTGGCCTCAGAGCTGGAATGATGACTCTTGGGACTGGAATGACAGCTCCAGCAGCACTGGAATGACAGTCCCTGGAAGTGGAATGATGGCCCTGGGTCTGGAATGATGACTCCTTTTACTGGAATAACTGCTCCTGCAGTATTGGAATGACCCTAGTGACTGGAATGACAGCTCCGGCAGCATTGGAATGAGGATCCCTGGGTGTGGAATGATGGCCCTAGTATTTCAATGATGACTCTTGGGACTAGAATGACAGCTTCAGGTACAGTGAAATGACAGCCCCCTGGGAGTTGAATGATGGCCCCATATTTTTAATGATGGCTCTAGGGACTGGAATGACAGTTTCAAGTACAGTGGAATGACAGCCCATGGGAGTTGAATGATGTCCCTAGTACTTCAACAATGGTTCTAGGAAATGGAATGACTACTTCCAGATGCAGTGGAATTACAGCCCCCTGTGAGTAGAATGACAGCTCCAGAACCCTGATGATGGTTCTTGGAACTGGAATGACAGGTTTAGGTGCAGTGGAATGGCAGCCCCTGGGAGTTGAATGATGGCCCCAGAGATATAATCATGGATCTTGGGTCTGAAATGACATCTTCAGTTGCATTAGAATGACATCCCCAGGAAGTTGACTGAAGGCACCAGTGCTTTAATGAAGCATCCTGGACTGGAATGACAGCTTCAGGTACAGTGGAATGACAGGCCCCTGAGAGTTGAATGATGGCCCCAGAAAATAGAGATATAATCATGCTTCTTGGTCCTGGAATGACAGCTTCAGATGCAGTAGAATGACAGCCCCCTGGGAGTGGAACAACAGCATAAGTGTTTTAAATATTATTAAACAGAGGGATAATGATGGACTCCCCCTACTCTGTTGGTACTGATCTAGTTTTATTTATCAGTGTGAAATATTTAGCCAACCAGGAGGCCCACCAATGGGGGCATAGCTGCAATAGTTCGGATACTATCCAGTCTCCTCCAGGTGCCTTGCCTTTAGCTAAAGCTCCAATAAGTTCCAGGATTTCATCTTCTACAACCATCTCTTGGAAATCCCCCTCCC
>QEPC01012574.1:615800-628784 GCA_003113815.1 Sphenodon punctatus | reverse complement strand
GCACATGACACCAGTGCTCCGGGCTCTGCACTGGCTGCCTATAAAGCACCGGGCCAGGTTCAAGGTGCTGGTTTTAACCTTTAAAGCCCTTCACGGCCTAGGCCCAGCCTATCTGCGGGATCGCCTCACTCCCCATGTACCCGTGCGACCCTTGAGATCGTCCGTGGGAGCCTTTTTGGAGGTTCCCCGGGCGAGGCGGGTGGCCACCGATGTTAGATTTTTTTCGGTGGTCGCCCCTGTGCTGTGGAATTCGCTTCCGGAGGAGGTTCGGCTGGCGCCCACTCTCCTGCTGTTTCGGCGTATATGTAAGACCTGGCTGTTCCGTCAGGCTTTTGGCGGGGGGTAGGGGTACTGGTGGGGGTGGGGATAGGGATGGGGGTTTTCCCCATGTAGTGTATTTTAAATTGTTTTAAAATGTTATTGTTTTAAATGAAATGCTGTTCGCCGCCCCGGGCTGCCCTGTGGGCAGGAGGGGCGGGATACAAATTTAAAAATAAATAAATAAATAAATAAGATGGAGGCACTCAACACCTGGTGGAGCCTGCACCGGATATCTCGTAAAAGACAATGCATCCTTGATAACAATGGCTACACTGCCCCTAATGCTGCACAGAGAACCCAGCTGGAACAAGATCAGCCAGAATAGGGCCAGATTCATTGTCCAGCCAGGTCTCTGTAATACACACGAGGTCGGCGTCCCACTCAGGGATTGGCTCCTGGATGGTAGATGACTTATTGACAACCGACCTCAGTTCAGCAGCACCAGACCAAGGCCTGGGGTCTCCTGGGCCTCGAGTCACAACCTACTCACGTAGGGGGTTGAGAGGGGAACGGGCACAAGGCACCGCTCCCTCCTCACTGATGGAACACACCTCCCCATTGGACCATATCTCCCCCGACCCGTAACAACCCCGATAGCTGCGGAACCCCTCCCCTCCTCAGAGAACCCTGTTAGATACCCACCCTCCATAGGCTGCCCCGACAGGCTGGTGAGAGGGACCCCACCCCCCCAAACTCCCTCTGCCACCAGCGGGCAACCCTCCCCCCCCACGGAGGGTCACCCCTGCTCACACCAGGGCTTCGCCTCCACACCACCCCCTGACCTCCCTCTCCTGCCACCAGAGGTCAACAACCCCCACACCACACCCCAACCCCCAAAATTCCACCCCTCCAATATCACAATTCCCCACACAATACACACAGGACCCCACCCCACTTCTTTGTCAGTATCTTCACACACACCCCACTCCCACCCACGTAGGGGGAGGGGGGCGAGGCAATGTCAAAGCCTCTATCACTCTGCAGGGCTGCTCTGAAGAGCACGTATAGTGTCCATGGTAGCCACCTCCGCTGCCTCTGTCCACGAATGGCCTGCCAAAAGCACTTCGCCCTTTGGCGGCATCCTTCGACCGCTGCCCTCAGGGGCAGCTCCCCTTCTTAAAAGCTGGTTACCTGCAGGGGGAGGGACAGCAGAGTGGTTACAGGTGGGGAGGATTCCCAGGGCCTTGGCCAGGGAGCGAACACCCCCACCCTCCTTCCCAGTCCTTACACGCCCTCAGGAGCACCTCCCCTTTGTAAAAGTTGGTTACCTGCAGGGGGAGGGACAGCAGAGTGGTTACAGGTGGGGACAGCCCCCTGGGAGTTTAATGACAGCCCCAGAGAAAAAATCATGGTTTTAGTGCCTGGAATGACAGCTTCAGGTGCAGTAGAATGACAGCCCCCTGGGATTGGAATGACGACCCCAGAGATTTAATCATGGATCATGGGTCTGAAATGACATCTTCAGTTGCATTAGAATGACAGCCCCAGGAAGTTGACTGAAGGCACCAGTGCTTTAATGAAGCCTCCTGTCAGGTGGGGCAGGGGAGATACACAGTACACACACCACTCGCTCGCCTTGGTCCTGGGTTCCCTTAGAGGCAGTCGAATTGTGGGGGAAATGCCCGTCAGGATAGTGTGTTGGCCACAGGGTTTTTATAAGGACCAGGCCTCTATCATCATAGGGCACGATAACTTGAGGGAGTACAAGGCTCACGCTGCTCTTGCACGCCCACACTAGGAGGGGGGTTTCGGAGAATAGTAGAAGGGATGCAGTGGCAGGTAACAGGGGGAAGGGTCCCAGGTTCACAAGAGGGGAAGCTGCTCACGGAGGCGGGGGGAGGAATCTGGCACCGGAGAAGGGGAAGGAAAGGATTCCACACACACCATCACAGACACCCACGCACACGCTCGCGCACTGCAACACTCACTCTATGATCCTGAAGGGGCACAACGAAGGAAGAGTTTCAACAATCAAATATACAACTCTAACACAGGCTACACAAGGTACAAAGTACAACACCACCCAAGTCACTTAGCTCTAGGTCAGCCGGTCTCGCTCTGTTCACCAGCGCCGGGGAAGCCCCAGTGCCGGTAATTTAACCTGAAGGCCCCGCCCCCTGCCACGCTGCTAGCCTTGTGGAGCGACGCAGGGAGCATGGCCCTACCCCCGCCGCATCAGCGCCTGCACTGCCTGTGTCCCGCCAAGTCACCAGGGCTGCTGGGCTCTCGGAGTTCCGAGGACACCCCCCCGTATGGCCCCCGACGTCAGGGCATGACTCCACCACCCGCGCCCAGGGGGGGTTCACCCCCCAGCCCAACGGTGGCAGATGACAGTACCCCCCCCAGAAACCCACCCACCCAGAGCGCCACAAGGGCCCAGGCCAGGCGGGGTGGTGAAGGTGAAACAGACAGACCAGGCGGGCCGGCGACACATTGGAGGCCAGCTCCCAGGAGCAATCAGACGATTCAAAACCCAGCCAATTGACGAGATACTGCAATTTACCACGGTGGAGTCCAGGATGGCACGGATTTCATACTCTGGCCCTAGCGGGGTCATCTGGACCGGATCGGGGGGTGTCATGGAGGAAGTAGCATGGGGGGGAATTGCCTTTTTAAGAAGGGAAACGTGGAAGGTGGGATGGATGCGTAACTGCGAGGGAAGACGTACAGTGTAAGTTACTTCGTTGACTTGGCGAAGGATGGGATAGGGTCCAATATATCCGTAATCTAACTTAGAAGATGGTCTTGTGGAAGGGTAGTGGTGACGGTTGATCCACACATAGTCTCCTGGGTGCAAGGGGGGGGCTGTCGCCGGTGTTTATCTGCGGCCTGCTTGTATTGCTGTCGGGCGTGTTCTAACGTGGTCTTACTGAGTGCTTGAGCCTCGTGAATGTGGCACCTGAGAGCACCAGCCATAGGAAACTGTACTGAGGGGAGATCGAGTACGCCTATCTGTGGGTGGTACTTGTAGGATACATAAAATGGTGAGTTGCCCAGCAAGGCATTGGGTGCGTTGTTATATGCAAATTCTGCTAGTGGTAGCCATGCATACCAATCCTCTTGCAAGTGGTCCAAATAGCATCGCAGATATTGTTTGAGTATCTGATTGTCGCGTTCCACTTGTCCATTAGCTTGGGGGTGGTATGCAGTAGATGCTTTCAAGGTTACATGTAATGCGCTAAATAGGGCCTTCCAAAAGCAGGAAACAAATTGAGTTCCTCTGTCGGAGATTATTTCTTGGGGCCATCCATGCAACTTCACCACATGGCATATGAACAAAAGTGCAGTTCGCTGTGCAGTAGGCAAACCTTTACAGGCCACAAAGTGCGCCATTTTCGTGAAATAGTCCACTATAATAAATATAGTATTGTAGACTCTAGATGGGAGAAGTTCCACGATAAAGTCCAAGCCCGCTGGCTGCCAGGGTCCCTGCAGAAGACTGGACAATTGAAGAAGTCCTACCGGCGCCTGTTGCTTTGGGCACACATGGTGCAGGCATCCACATATTGCTGCACGTCTGTCGCTAAAGAGGGCCACCAGAAGGTCCAAAGAATCATTTGGCGGGTTCGTTGTGGTCCTGGATGTCCCACCAAGGGGGCATCGTGGTGAGCCCAGAGAATCTGTGGTTGGCACCACAATAAGACCTTATTCATTTTTTATTTTATTTATTTAAAATTTATATCCCGCCTCTCCTGCCCACAGGGCAGCCCGGGACGGTGAACAACATTAATTAAAACAGTATAAAATTTTAAAACAATTAAAAAATACAATATGTGGGGAAAAAACCCACCCCTACCCCTCGCCAAAAGCCTGACGGAACAGCCAGATCTTACATATACGCCAAAACAGCAGGAGAGTGGGAGCCAACTGAGCCTCCTCCGGGAGCGAATTCCACAGCACAGGGGCAGCCACAGAAAAAGATCTAACATCGATGGCCACCCGTCTGAAGCCGCTGGACAAGATGTAACTGCCGAAACACACTCCCCGCCACGGCCACAACCTGAGATTCCAAGCTGAGCTGCGAATCAAGGAGCACACCCAGACTCCGCACTTGAGAGACCATGGTAGGGCGAACACCCCCAACAAGAGGAGATTAAACCACCCCAGGCCCCCCAAGCCCTCGCCCACCAACATCACCTCCGTCATGTCAGGATTCAATTGCAGATGACTCGACCTCATCCAAGCCCCCACAGCTGACAGGCACTGGTAAAATAAGGAGACTGCATGGCCTGGGGCGATGGAAAAAGAGAGGAAGAGCTGAGTGTCATCAGCATACTGATGACACTGCATGCCCTGAAACCCCCTCACGATCTCCCCTAATGGCTGCATATAGATGTTAAACAAGAGGGGGGACAGAATGGCACCCTGCGGGACTCCACACGTGAGGTCCCGGGGGGAAGACGTACACTCCCCCAAGACCACCCGGTGAGTTCTCCCGGCCAGGAATGAACGAAACCAGTCCAAGACCGTTCCGCCAATTCCAGCACGGTCCCGCAGGCGAGTCACCAACACCTCATGATCGACTGTGTCGAATGCAGCCGAAAGGTCTAGCAGGACCAGTAAGGTCTGACGACCCTGGTCCAACGCCAGACGGAGATCGTCAACCAAGGCCACCAATGCCGTCTCCGTACCATACCCAGGCCGAAACCCAGACTGGGAGGGATCAAGGAAACCGATGTGGTCCAGATGCTCCTGGAGCTGTCGTGCCACAGCCCGTTCAATAACCTTCCCTAAAAAGGGAAGGTTAGAGACCGGCCGATAACTGGCAGGAGCATCAGCGTCAAGAGATGGTTTCTTGAGCAGGGGTCTAACCACAGCCTCTTTTAGGCAGTCAGGCACCCTGCCCTCCCGAAGGGAGGCACCAACCACCCCAGCCAACAACGGCCGTAACGTCTCCTGGCTGGCTTTCACCAGCCAGGACGGGCATGGATCTTGCTCACAGGTAGTGGCACGAACAGATCCCAACAAGGAGTCCACATCGGCAGGCGACACCATCTGAAACCGATCCCACAAAACAGGACAGGACGGGGCATCCATAGCCCCAAGATGATCCTCTGCAATAACTGTGGTGCCGAAATCGTGGCGGATGCGAGCGATCTTATCTACAAAGTACTCGATAAACCGGTCACAGCGGTCACTGGATTGCTCCAGGTCCAGGCGGAGGCAGGCAGGACTGACCAAGCCTTTCACCACCCGGAAAAGCTCCGCTGGACGTGACTTTGCAGATGCAATAAGAGCAGCAAAGAACTGCTTCTTTGCTGCCTGCACCGCCACAGCATAAGCCTTTAAACTGCTCTTATGCTGCGATCGATCATACTGGTCGCGAGTCCGGCGCCACCGTCGCTCTAACCGCCTGCTCTCCCGCTTCAAACACCGCAGACCCTCAGTAAACCAAGGAGACCTGCGGGAGACTCGAGAGGGCAGCGGACGCCTGGGAGCCACCCTGTCTATGGTCTCGGCCAACAAGGTGTTCCAGAAGGCTACGAGATCATCGACAGAGCGGGTGTCAAGGTCCAGGGGAAACTCCCCCAGAGCATTCCGGAACCGATCCAGTTCCATAAGTCTCCGGGGGCGGACCGATCTAATAGGTCCTGCACCCTGCCGGGGGCTATCATGCGCCAGGATGCACGTCTTAAGGAGGTAATGGTCAGACCATGACAAAGGCTCTACAGCCTTAACTCCTACTAACTGACCCCCCGCCTCAAGGCCGGTGCAGAAAACCAAATCCAGTGTATGTCCCTCCTCATGTGTGGGGCCACAGATGATTTGGGACAGGCCCATGGTTGTCATGGAGGTCATGAACTCATGCCTCGCTCCTCCAAGTTTGGTGTCAGTGTGGATATTAAAGTCCCCCAGAACCACCAATCTGGGGGTCCGGAGGATCACATCTGACACCAGATCAGCAAGAGCATGTAGGGATGTCGCCGGGCAGTTGGGTGCACGGTACACCAGCAGAACCCCTAATCTGTCCCCGGCCAAATCCAACACAAGATGGAGACACTCGACACCTGGTGGAGCCTGCACCGGATATCTCCTAAAAGACAGTGCATCCTTGATAACAATGGCTACACCGCCCCCCATCCCTCCAGCCGAGGCTGATGCTGCACAGAGAACCCAGCCGGAACAAGATCGACCCCCTGAGGGGGTGGGCACGGCACTGGGTGGTGGGTGATGGTGGCGGCGGTGGGGATACGTGTAGGGTGTATGCACAATAAATGCACGGGCACTACCTTAGCAGCCTTCACTGTGCTACAGGGCCACGGGGACGGGGGTGGGAGGGTATCCAGGGGCGGGGGTTGGGTGCCGGTGGCGGACCCAGGGTGGTGGTGACGGTGGTGTGCAGCCTTGCGCTGCAGCTTCCCGGCTGATCCGCCTCGCCAGGGCAGCTCGGATGCGCTTTGTGTATCGGTACTCCCTCAGGTTCTCAGTATTCACGTACAGAGGCACGAGGCCTGGAGGACACCGGGGCACGAGGTAGTCAAGGGTGGCCCCATTGGCCTTGCACACATTGTGCAGCACACAGCAGGCTCTGATCACCAGGGCCGAGGTCTCCACTGTGTAGTTCAGCCGGCCTCCAAGGCACCTCCAGCGCTAACTTGAGGGCCCCGAAGGCCCTCTCGACCACGGTCCGGTAGACACACAAGGGGGTATTGTAGAGCGCCTCCACAGAGTTCCGAGTGACCGGGTATGCCTTCATCAGCCACTGCGTGAGGGGATAGGCCAGGTCCCCCAGGATTCAGGGGAGCATCAGCACCGCCTCGATCCAGGACATCCCCATGTTCACAAAGTCCCCGTGGTACATCCAGGCATAGAAGGGAGAGATGGTCATGCTCTGGGCATCATGGCTTTGGCCGGTGTAAATGTCTGTGAACCGGCCCCGGTGCCTGCAGCTGCAGGGAGTGGTGCCCGTGTCAGTTGACATATTCCGAGGCCTCCCCATCGGATGGACGGAGGATCTCTATGTGGGTGCCGTCAACGGCGCCCATGCAGTTGGGGAAGCCTCCAGCCGCAAAGTCAGCCAATATGGCCTCCTGGTCCACCAGCTGGATTGCTCGGTCCAGAAGCACACCCTCCACCGCCTCATAGACGTCTCGCAGGATCCCGGCGATGGTGCTCACCCCAATACCGAAGTGCTGCAAGATGGACCAGCAGGAGTTGGGTGTTGCCAGGGCCCAGACCCCAATGGCAACGTGCTGGACCATGGGAATGCGGACCCGCATGGGGGTGTGCTGCTGCTCCAGCCAGGGCATCAACAGGTCCGTGAGTCACAGGAAGCTGTGCCTGTCCATCCAAAAGTGAGCTCTCCAGGTGACCTCATCCCAGTGAGCCAGCTCCCGGGCCCACCACCCCTGTGCCCGCTCCATGACCCATACCCACCGGGCAATGGGCATAGCGAGCAGGGCTGTGCGTCCCACGGTGGCCCCCCCATGCCCCTGCCCCCCCACGCCCGCACCCCACGCCCCAGGTCCACCGCCTGGCCTCCCCCAGTCCCCCCTCTGCCCCCTTGCCAATTAGCTTCACCTGTGACCTCCAGCTGCTTATGGGGCTGCTCATCCCCATCCCCCTCGCCTGCCTGTCCTGGGTGCCGGGGCGTGCCACAACCTGTGTGGACATGGGTAGGGGTGGGTGGCTGTAGGCAGGCCATGGCCCCTGGCGGCCCCTGGACCCCCTTCCCATGGTCTGGGGTTTCAGGGGTTGCTGGGGCAGGCCGATGGCCTGTGGGTCCCCCTCGGGTCCATCCCCCCTCCCACTCGCTTGCTTACCCTCAATGTCAGTCTCGGAGCCCTTGGAGTCTGGCCCCTCGGTGTTACTGGGGTCCCCCTGGGTCCCCTGGCTGGGGATGACCTGTGTGTTGGCCTTGGATCCTCCCAGGTCAGACATTGGGTGGGGGCTCTCGGGGCTGGTGTGCGTGGGGGGCCCTGCTGCTCCCCGAGGTCCTGGAGCATTCCTCTTGGGGGGCGGGGCCCCCGGAGCCGGTGCCTTCTAGCGGGGAGGGGAGGGGGTACATCAGCCCGTTCCCTGCCCTGGACCACTGCGCTCCCCACGAGGTGACTATGGATCCCATCATGTGGAGGAAGCGGTCCAGGGTGTCATAGTAGGGGGTGGTCCAGGCTCCGTGCCTGGACCGCCGGTTGTTGTCCTTGATGGCCTCGTACCCCCTCTTGAGCTTCTTAACTTTAAGCGGCACTGGGCTACTGTCCTTTGGTGCCCCCGGTTGTCGGCTCTGCGGCAGCCTGGCCTGGCTGCTGCTGCTCTCCCTCCACCGCCTCCATGTGTAGCACAACCACCGCCTGCGCCTCCTCCACCTCCTCCCTTGCTTGCTCGCCCTCCGCTCTCCTCTCCCTTCCGCCTCGCTCCATCCTGTCATGTCCCCCTGCTGCTGTGTGCCCTTTAAATCTCCCTCCCCAGTCTGTGTTGCTGCTTGTTGCCTGGCAGTAATGCTGCATGCTTTGTCCCCGGCTGGGAATCATTTTGATTGCTTCTGGCTGGTGATTGCCATTCAGTCGTTCGGTTTTGCTGTTTCCCGGTGGGAATTGCTTTGACCACCCTTCCGGAGATGGTCCGGTCCTGACCTCCGGAAGGGTGGTTAGCTTTGTCCCCTGCTGGTGATTGTCTGTAGTGAACATTTGGCGACCGCCGAACAGACGTTCGGGGCCCTTTGGCCCCAACGCGGGGTTGTGTGTGGTTCACTGTGGTTGACTGTGATCTTGTAACATCTGAAAACACCCTACCTTGTTGAAGGGAGATAGCTCCTTCCTGACTGTTTATGGAGAGTTGTTGAAAGAATTTGCCTCCCTGTTCGATCACCCCCATCGAGTTAGGGATGCCGAAACCACCATCTTAGCCCTGAAACACTCCAAGGGGGGGTCTTCTGGAATACGTTACCCAGTTTCAGCAACTGGCCTTAGAACTCCAGTGGCTGAATGATGTTTTAAAAGTGATGTTTAGGAGGGGACTGAACAGTGAGCTCAAGGACCAGCTTGCGTTCACTACTCTGCATGAGACCTGGGGACAGCTCGCCAACCTGGCCCTGCAAATCGACGAATGCCTGGTGGAATGACGATGGGAACAGCGACAAGACGCCCGTCCTTTCTTCCCCCCGTCCATCACTGACACCAGCCTTAACCCCGGTGACAGCGCGGCCTAGTGAGCCTGAGCCTATGCAACTGTGAGCATCACGAAGCCCACTAATAACGGAAGAACAAGAGTGGAGAAGACAGTCTAGGGCGTACTTCTACTGTGGGGAGACCTCCCACTTAATCAACGAATGTCCGGCTCTCGCCGCAGAACGGAGATGCCCAGGAAATGGCAAAGGCCGGGATGGGCAGGGGCCGCCCTGGCCATAAACTCCACCCCTCTCAGGACCAAGCTGTTTCTGCCCCATGTGCGAGTGTCCCTGACCCTGACCCTGGGACCCTGGCATTCGCAGGTTGTCTGGGCCCTGGTAGACTCTGGCGCATCAGGGAACTTTATCGATGAAAACCTGGTTCATCGTGGGGCTATCCAGACCTTGTGGAAGGAGCAACCAGAGACAGTGCACTCCATAGATGGCTCCCCATTGATCTCAGGACTGATAGTTTTACAGACTGCGCTCAGAACTGTCTCCAAGGGCAACCCTGTGTGGCTGGGTCGACAACCCTAGACCAAGCCCCAGAATCATGTCCTTCATGGCTCCCTGAAGAATATGCGGACTTCACCGACATCTTCAGTAAGCAACAAGCCACAACCCTTCCCCCACATTGGTCCTATTATGGCAATATAATATAGTGTTATTAATATCTTATGTTCTCCTGGCCTGGAGAAAGGAAGCCAGACCTAACTTCGGTCAAGCAAAGGCAAAGAGCAGAGAGATGGTCCAGAACAGCCAGCAGGCCTGAGACTGTGATGGAATTCAAGCTGAGATGACTCAACATGTGGATAAGGCCCCATCAGCATACTAACAAAGGCATAGCCAGACAAGTATCTTCTCCTGGCACCGCCACACATGCTTAACAAAGTCTCCTGCTGAACAACTGGAGTTGACAAATGAAACCCATTGTGAACAGATAAGTGGGACATTTGCAACTCTGCTACTGACTTCCAGGCAGGAAAAGAACAATCAAGGAAAGATACAGATGTTGATATGCTAAGGGCCCTTCCTCCCAGGAAGACGTTCTTCTGATATGCTAAAGAACTGTGTGATGTCACCATGACATGGCATCTGGCTATTACTGACCTGTACCTCAGAACTGTATAAAAGAACCTGGTCATACAACATGACTTTGGGTGAAGGCTAGTGGTCACCAGTTGGTGAATCACGTGGTTTCACTCCCTTCCAGACCTTGCACACACGGATCACAACTTGTCTTCGCTCGCCAGCAGCTCTACTCTCCAGCACCAAAGGGCCCTCTCTCAGTCTTTTCCCTGAATCAGCCTGCGTGCTTCCAGGATTTGGCCAGTCACAGGACACGTAAGATATCTTTATCTGGGGACTATCTGTATAATACTGTGTGTGTACTAGTATAATCCTGCCAAGAATAGAAAACCAAGGTGTGCCGTTCCAATAAAGTTTTGTTTTGTACCACATTGGAGTGGTGTTTTATGACGATCTCGATCCCAATAATTTATTAGTAACACTATGACTGCCCCATCGACTTGATTCCTGGAGGAGAGCCCCCCTTCGGACACATCTATGCGTTGTCAGCACGCTATGACAATACCTAGATGAGAACCTCTAGAACGGGTTTATTTGGCACTCATATTCCCCTGCAGGGGCCCCCACCTTTTTTGTGCCCAAGAAGGATGGAGGGCTCCAGCCGTGTATTGATTACTGAGGTCTCAACAAGATAATGGTGAAGAACCGTTACCCTCTCCCTTTAATTCCAGAACTTCTAAATTGGTTGCAAAGAGCCTGCATCTACACCAAGCTAGACTTATGGGGGGCCTACAACTTGGTGCGAATGCGAGAGGGTGATGAATGGAAAACTGCTTTCTGGACCCACTATGATCATTACGAGTACTGCGTGATGCCGTTTGGCCTTGCCAATGCTCCGGCCACTTTTCAACATTTCATTAATAATATCCTACAGGACCTATTGGATGTTTTTGTTATAGCATATCTGGACGATATTTTGATTTACTCCACCTTGCTACCACAGCACGTGGAGCATGTCCGGCAAGTGCTACAATGCCTCTGAGAACAGCACCTGTATTGTAAGGGAGAAAAATGTGCATTTCATCTGACCACTGTCAACTTCCTTGGTTTTGTTATCAGCCCCACAGGAATTAAGATGGATGCCCGAAAGGTGGAGGCCCTATTACGTTGCCCCACCCTCCGAAAACTGTGAAGGCATTACAACGCTTCCTTGGAAGCACAAACTACTATAGACAATATATTCCCAACTATGCCGAAATCACGACCACCTTAACCCAACTTCTCAAGAAGAACCATCAGTATATCTAGGGGTCTGAACAACAGCACAGTGTTACTTATTTAAAATACGCCTTCACCACAGCACCGCTTCTGCAACATCCTGTATTTGAAAAACCTTTCCACGTTGAATAGGACACATCCAGTGGAGCCCTTGGTGCCATTCTGTTACAAGAACATGCAGAAACCAAGCGCCTGCTTCCCTGTGCTTACTACTCCCACCTACTGACACTGGCGGAGAAAAATTATACCATCTTTGATCGGGAGCTTCTTGCTACTTGGCAACATTACCTTGAAGGAGCGAAATACCCGGTGCAGTTAATCACCGATTATAAGAATGTAACATTTTTACAGACGGCACAAATCACCAATGCTCGGCATGCACGCTGGGCATTGTTTTTTACACATTTCACCTTTCAAGTACAATATCGACCTGGACATTTAAACGACTTAGCGGACGCCTTATCCTGCTATCATGAAGAATAAGCTAACGCGAAAAAAGAAAAAGGAATGACTCTGGATCCTAAGGTCTTTGCAGCCACGTATTTGCAGCTGGACCAATTGCATGAAGAAAGCATGAAAGCAAACATGGAACTCGATGACCCTTCGTACACCAAGGAGGATGGACTATATAAAAAACAAGGACTGGGAAGGAGGGTGGGGTGAGGGCTCCCTGGCCAAGGCCGTGGGAATCCTCCCCACCTGCATCCACTCTGCTGCATCCACTCTGCTGTCCCTCCCCCTTGCAGGTTACCATCTCTACAAAAGGGAGCTGCCCCTGAGGGCGTGTAAGGACTGGGAAGGAGCGTGGGGTGTGGGCTCCCTGGCCAAGAACCTGGGAATCCTCCCCACCTGCATCCACTCTGCTGCATCCATTTTGCTGTCCCTCCCCCTTTCAGGTAACCATCTCTACAAAAGGGAGGTACCCCTGAGGGCGGCGCCCTCTGAGCGGCGGCCGAAGGTCGCCGCGGCGTTGGCGGACGGAGGTGGTGGCGGTGGCTACCAGGGACATTATATGTTCTCTGCAGAGCACCCCGCGTGGTGACAGAGGTTGCGACATTGTCCCGCCCCCCTTCCCCTATGTGGGAGGGAGTGAGGGGTGAAGATATTGATTAACTGACGGAGGAGTGGGGTGGGGTCCTGTGCTTTCTGGTGTGGGGAATTTTAATATTGGAGGGGCGGAATTTTGGGGGTTGGGGTGTGGTGTCGGGGGTTGCTGACCTCCCTCTGGTGGCAGGAGAGGGAGGTTAGGG
>QEPC01012574.1:580158-611771 GCA_003113815.1 Sphenodon punctatus | reverse complement strand
TGAGTCAAATGACTTCCCCCTCCCTGCTACATTTGGCCTTCCAGTGACCTGACAGAAGACCATGTTTTAGCCACCCGAACACAACCGAACGTGATTCGAATTGAACGAACTGTTCGGCCATTTCATAGTTCGGTGTTCGGTTCCGTTCGGTGTGTTCGCCATTTCGGTGTTCGGTGTTCGGTGTTTGGTCCGTTTGGTGCGTTCGTGTTCGTGTTCGTGTTCGTGTTTGGTTGTCCGAACAGGCCGAGTTCGGGCCGAACACCGAACTACCGAACCACGTTCGCCCATCCCTACTCCCCAGTGCCTTCTGGGTGTTTTGACCACGGCCCAGAATTGGTGTCATGTCTGTTGCTCTGCCCCAGGCCATAGTCTGTTGGTCCAATTCCCTGCTGTGGTCCCAGTCCCATCACGTCTGTTCGGGACCTTCCTGGACCACGGGGTGTGTGAATCCACTGTGGTGATCTGGGACCGCGTAACGTCTGTAAACACCCGTAGTTGCCCAATCTAAAGCCACCCCACCCAAATTGCCTATGATAAAGGCCACCTTAAGGGCATCGGATGGATAAGTGGTGGGTTGTAGGGTAAACGTGAGTTTACACAGGGATAGGAAACTCTGAAAGGTTTTACAGTCCCCCAGAAATTTGTCCACCCAGGGGCCCCTTGGCTCTCACAGTGCTGCCGCTACAACCGGGGCCACAGCCGGTTCGACCGCTGGAACCACCACAATAGGAGCAGCAGCAGCACACACACACCCCCACTGCGCCCACAGGGCCTCCGCCCTGGGCCACAGTGGCTGCCAACTCCTCCTGCCCAAAAGACAGGAGTGGGCTCCCAAAGAGGAACTATCTCAAACGCCCATTATATTCTGGAGAACTGGGGGGTTGTGAAGTAAAGGATGTTCACTCAAAACAACAGGCCTCTAATAACCCTATCTTCAATACAGCTCCCCTTTCACTGCCCTTTTTCTTAACAAAGACAGGCAATATTCCTCTACCGAGTATTATTAAGGCAATCTAGGGTTTTAGGCATGGGATTTGCTGTGACCTTTTTCTCTGCTTCCTACAGCAATGGCCTTATCCCTATTCACTGCTGGATCCAGGTGAGGCCCTGTTTGAAATGGTGGCAGGGCACCCTCCTAACCTAGGAATGCTTGACAGAAGCACACTAACTCACCCATTAGAAAAAGGAAATCATTACTGTAGTTAACTTTTAATGTTCAGCTAAACATAACATTCACTTCAGGGGCTGGGGATCCCTGCAGTGCAAGTACAGATGCTGTTATTTCTTATAGGTCCCATATATTGGGGACCCTTCCTGCATTGTTGTGAGCCCTCCATAGACCAGGGGTTTCCAGCAATTATGGTTCTGTGGGCCCATGGTTTACACCAGTGCTTAAATACTCATATTGTCATTTCAAGTTTATTCATTGACTTCCTGTGCATTTGCACAGTTTGCACTTGCCTGGATCGGACCCTTGACAGAGAGAGCAACATGCAGCTTCCTCCTCCAGAAATAACAGAGTGCGTGATTTCACACACACCCCCACCTCATTTGCATGCTTGAAGTCTATTGGTTGGAAGGCTCCTTTAAGAAGCTACATACATAGGCTTTAGGCTATTAATACCACAAAATCTACTGAATTTGGCATTTTTCAATAGCCTAAATATCACAGGGTATTTATATAGATTTTTAAAATAGTCTATTTAAAAAGAGAAGAAAAATCTGCCATGGCTTTTCGAGACAAACTAGTTCAAATTATATTTTTTATTGTCTCTATCTCTTATATTTGGGACTGACACAGCAACCACACTCTCTTGCCTGCTCTAGGTTTTATCATTCTTCATATGCACAGAAACTGTGCAAGCAAGATATTCTTGGGAGAGGGATTGCCGTGGCACTCATTACCACACAAGTTGAGGCTGTGTTAAAAGACCTGCCACCTTCAAGATGGTGATTAAGATGCATCTCTTTATCAGTGGTTCCCCACATAAGAAGGTGTTAAGTCACTCTGACAGTGCTGTGTTAACAGGAAGAGGAGAGGAGAGGAGAATCCTTTCATTTAGGAGAATGCAGTGTTTTTTTCTACAGTTGTGTGAGGCATCTATTTAACCAGTTTAAAACTCACTAGAAATGTACATAAAGTAACAAACATTAAACCATGTACTGAAGCTGTAATTCTCAATTCACTTTAGGGTAGTTCCCTTTAGGGATGGGCGAACACGGTTCGGAGTTCGGACTGAACTCAGTCTGTTCGGACGTCCAAACCGAATGTCCAAACCAAACTTTCGAATTACTGAACAGTTTGGTCGTGTTCGGATTAGTTCGGATGAATTCGGGGACAGGAAAAACATCTTTTCAGGACCAAAAAATTAGGTTTCAGTTTCAGTTTGGTTTTGCTGTTTTTGACTGTTCAGCCAAGTTCAGCCAACCCAAACTCGGCTGAACCAAACCATCGAACTCAAACTCAGGTTTCGAACCGAACGACCAAACATCCAAACTGCATTCCGTTCGTCTATCCCTAGTTCCCTTCACTTCAAAGTGATTTCTTTGGAGTAAGTGGTTTGAGGACTGTACCCTTAATTGCAAGACCCACTCTTGTTAAAAAAAACAAAATGAAGTGTTTAATTCAAATCTTATGGTTGGGAGGGGGAAAAATGAAAACTTTACCCACAAATTCTAATGTGTATTTAAAGTATTGGAGTTGTTTGTTTTGTTTTCCTAACAGCCCTGTTGGGGTTTTTCCATTCTGAAAAGAATAAAAATCACAACCTTTCTGTTAAGGACCTAAGGAGGCTCAGAACAACAGTAAACTTCCTTTCCTGCTAATGTTCTATCCGCCATAAATCAATAAATAATTTAAATGCAACACTAGTGGCAGCAATGACTCTTTGAAAAAGTGTTTTTACTAATGCTTAGCTTGGTTGAGGTGTCTCTACCCACCAAAGGAATGCTGCCAAATGGTTTAGACATAGAAACGTAGCTGCCTTCAGTTTATTATAACCAAGAGGGAAATTACTTACAGATTCTAACAGCATGATCCTCCACATTATGTAACGTGTGAATGAAGGGATGCAATGCTTCATAACATGGATACTATAGGACAACACCCCCCTAACGCGCACATTGAGTGTTCTTAAATGAGACACGTCCACGTATGGCCCCCCACTGTCCATGCGTCCAACCGTTCATTTGAAATTGGTGCCTGGGGAGGCACACTTCCATTACCCACACACCGGCCACCCATGGTCATGTACAGAGCATTCCTGAAAAAATCTGGAGTGCCCTGTGTAGGCCAGGGTGGCTGCCTTTGTGAATGGGACAGCCATGCTGGGAGCTGCTCATTTGAAGCCCTCCCCACATATTGACCACAGACCCTCACTCACGCCGCTCTCATTTAAAAACACCCATTATGGGGAGTGCCATCTTCACAATGCACACATAGAGTGTTCTCTTAAAGCAGACCTCAAAGGCAGTCCTATAAAGTAAGCTTTATGGAGAAACAATGGAGAACTATTGCAATGGTCCCTGCGTGGGGCTGCCCATGGTGATGGTTCAGAAGCTGCAGCTAGTACAAAATATGGTGGCCCATCTACTTGCTGAGATGGGTCACAGGGAGCACATCCAGCCAGTGCTCCAGTCATTGCACTGGCTGCCTATTGTCTTCCCGGCCCGATTCAAGGTGCTGGTTTTAGCCTTTAAAGCCCTACACAGCCTGGACCCTGCTTACCTGAAGGATCGCCTGGACCCCTGGGCAGTCCATGCAGTCATCCAGGAGCACCCTCCTGAAGGTCCCACATTATCAGCAAGTCCAAATGGATAGTCGGGCTGCACCATTGCTGTGGAATGCCCTCCCAGTGGAGATTCACCTCAGCCTGGATCTCCTTGCTTTCCAACAAAGCTGTAAAACCTGGCTATTTCATCAGGTGTTGGGAGAGTGAGGGAAGGGGGGAGGGATTAGGGGGAATTGGAAGGGGTCTATTGTACACGGATTAATTAATGCTATGCATTATTTGTGTTTTATATTTGTATATTTATATTGTATTTTGTTCTTATTATACGCATGTTAGCCACCCTGAGTCACCTTGAGCAAGAGAGGTGGGGTACAAGTGTAAAATAAATAAATAAATATAAATAAATTTGTTAAGGTGCCAAGGGCAGTGACATGGTCAGGGAAGGGTAGAAAACTTGGCAGAAGTCCAATGATGCACATAACATACATGCTATGGTAAAAAATTATGGGATGCAGGAGAGTGCCACCTAACTACAGATCAAAGCAGTAGTTATGGGCGCATCAGCAGAGCAAAGGTGCTGCAGCAATTCCACACAGAGAAATGGCACCTCACAATGACAGGATGGAAAAAAACCCAAACCTCAGCAAATGCCACCAAGCAGAAAAGGCAGCACATCTGAGGAAAGAGAACAGTAGCAGCACAGAAAGTAGCATAGGGCATTTTTACACAGACACCTATCCCCAGGATAGGCCTGTCTAAGTACAGCATTCAGTGACTGTAGCAGGGCCTGTGAGGCTGCTGTCTCTTTAAGAAGGGGGCTGTGTGGGTCAGCCAGAGGGCTGAGCACGCATAGGGGCGTGGCAGAGTCAGCCCTATAGCTTGGGACCAGCCTGTGAAGGGAACAGGCTGGGAGATTCTGAGTCAGACTGGGCAGGACACTGGCCCTTTAAGGCTAAAAAAGACGAACCCTGGACCCGCCCGCTCTGCTGGATATAAGAGGAGGCAAGGCAGCAAGGAAAGGAGTCTCTACTAGGGAGCTGAAGGAGCAACATCTCCCTGGAAAAGGCCTTCCTACTCCGTGCTCTCCAGGGTGCTGAAGGCTGGAGAACCAGAGTAGAACTAGGTATGGAGGAGAGGCTGTGCCCAGGAGGGAGCCTTGTGCCTGGGGAAGGCTTGACCAGAGCCTGAGGCTTGGAGGCCTGGCTAGAGGGACAAGGGGGGTTGATACTGTGGTGCTCCTGAGCTTGTGAGAGACTGACCTGGGCCTGCAGGGTGGAGATGACTGAGCTGGCAGCCCAGGGATTGTGTACACTGGATTGTACAAATAAAGGACTGTCCACTTGATACCCTCTGAATGAGACTGTGTTGGTTCCTGCAGGAGAGTACCCCCTTCCTCTGGGGGTGGGGAATTCAGCTGAGGCCAAGACCAAATAGGTGTGGCAGTGGGATGAGCTAAATCCCCAGAGACACCCCAGTGCCCCTGTGTTGCCCTGGGAAGACCCCCTGCTACAGTGACTATAATCCTGGGATCATGGGAAAATCCTGGGATTACAAAACCCCTTTTTCATGGTATTGTAAAATCTGGTTGTTAAATAACACTGGAAGTAGTCTGTCTAAATGATTATCCCAGGGTAGTCAACTGGCCTGGGATTATTACCATAAAGTGTTAGGGCAAGAGCTGACATCCTCTCTACGCAGTTCTGCCTCTATGGTATCCAGTAACACATGACTGTGGGGCGATCGTATAAAAAGAAATCTGATCAAATCTCTCTCTCTGTATACATCTGTTCTGCTATCTTCCAAACTGCCTCTGCTCCCAGGCTCTGCTCTGTCCATTGTTGAATTGATGGGATGAAAAGCACCATGGGATTGATATTCATCCCAGATATCCTCAAACTGGGATAACAGCAATGTGCTGTTCACTGAACTATCCTGGGATGGATTTTAATACGGGGTAGAAATGTCGGTGTAAACAGGTACCACTTGTAATCCCTGGATAAAAGTTCTGGAATTATTTTCTCCTAATCCCAGGATGAAGTGTCCATCTAAAACCACCAACAGATGTAAGAAATAACAGCACTGCTGCAAGCAACCTTCATAATGTCAACACTGTGTGGCTCTGCACTCACCCCCATAATGTCAATGATATGTGACTGCTCACCCATACAGTGTTTTTAAATGAGATGCTACCACACATGGCCATCCAGGAACCATTCCTCCAACCGCCCATCTGAAGGTGGTGTGGGGGGATGCGCGCTCCCATGAGCCACGCAGAACCCACTCATGGCCATTCACAGCGCACTGCCTAGAAATCTGGAGTGCACTATGTGGAGCAAGCCAAAAAAGTGCATGGCAACAGGCGCCCACATCTCCCCTGCCTGTATGAACTGCCACACCAGCAGACCAGTTCACTGCTCATAGGCACTGTGGGCAGGGGACATAGCCTTTGCAAGTCACAAACGGGCCGCAAGTGCAGGAGAGCCCGGGTCCCCAGTGCTCATGTCAGGGACATGTCAATCTCAAAGGCCAGCCCGGCACGCTTCGCCCCTCCCCTGTGGTCTGTGGCACAGGAAGTTCAAGGTGGGAGCCATCCATTAGAATCCCTCCCCATGCACTCCACCTTGCTCATTGAAAAACATCCTAACTTGCATAATGTTGAAGTTAAAAATAGGTGGCCAGCCTAGTCTGCTCATTGGTGGAACCAATAAGTAGTCTTGCCAAGCTATGCAAATTATGCTGGCCAATCAGTGTGGAAATGAATATGGTGATGCCACCATGAAGTGCCAAATAGGTATGGGCAGGAAATGGCTAACAAGAGGAAGATCTAAGGCAGCTCTACAGGCAGTAGTGTGGTCCAGACAGCCAGAAACACTGCCAGTGAGGTGCTACAAGGAAGACTTGGCACATGACTTGCAACATGTGCACGGTCTTACATTGTCTGTGGAAGGAGGGGAAATCCGGAGAAAGGTGAACCTCCACCAGGAGGGAGTTCCACAGCCAAGGCACAGACACCGAGAACACCCTCCCAAACATCACCACCCGGGCTATCCGGGGGAACCTCCAAGAGGACACCCCCATCCAACCGCAGGGGCCAATCCAGAACATAAGGGGTGAGGTGGTCCCACAGGTACACAACTAAGACCCAGGCAGCACACCTTTAAGTAAATGTCTTCAAACAACAGGGCACACACTGGATCGTTCATCATACCACAACCTGAGGAAGAATATTGGCAGCATGTGTTAGTGATGGAATGTCCATACTTGTATGGTCAATAAATGTTGGATTGTGCATTAGTCACAAGTAAAAGTCCATTGCAAGCCCTGCAAGCTTAATATGGGGCTTGTCCAGTAGGGGGAGGGTCAGGGGATGAAACAGGTTTTTCCCCCTCCTTGTCTCCTCTCTTCTCCTCTCTCTGTCTTCCATCTTGTCCCATGCAGTCTACAATATGGAAGCATGTCTTCTGAGCTCTTAGTAAGTTCTGTTTTGAAGAAACTTCTGCTGTGTATTATTCATCAGAAAGTTAACTCTACAACAGTAAAGTCATGATGACTGCCACTGCATTTCTACATAGTCATTGCTTCCCTTCTGAAGCCTCCCTGTCCTCCCTCACCCCCACAATTTCCTCTCTCTCTGCACAGGATCTTCTCTCCTTTTTCAACAACAAGATTAACTCCACCTTGCTATTGCTTCTCAACACTCTCCCTCCTCCATTTTCTTCCCTGCTATTCCCCCTCCTGCATCTCTTCTCCTTCTCCCCAGCATCCCTTGATGAGGTCACCTCCCTCCTCTCTTCATCCAACCCCTCCATCTGCCCCCTTGATCCCATTCTCTCCTGCCTCCTATTGGTTTTTGCCCCCTCCACTGCGCCGTCTCTGCTGCACATAATCTGTAACCTCCTTCTTTCTGGCCTTCCCCGGTCTCACCTTTCTCCCATCATTTCCATCCAAAGCTCTGCTGCCAGGGTCATCCACCTCGCCCATCGCTTCGACCATGTGCAGCCCCACCTCTCTTCGCTTCACTGGCTTCCCCTTCCTGAATGAATCCTGCACAAGCTCCTAGTCTTCACCTATAAAGCTCTTCACAACCTTGCTCCCCCCTACCTCTCTGCACTTATCGCCCTCCATACTCCAGCCCGTGCACTTCGCTCCTCCTCTGTCCCTTCTCTCACCCTTCCACGCCTTCCCTGCTCCCCTAAGCGCCTTCGTCCCTTCTCACTTGCTGCCCCCCATGCCTGGAACTCCCTCCCTGTCCACATCCGCCTTGCCCCCTCCCTTCATACCTTCAAATCTCTCCTTAAAACTCACCTCTTTCGCTCTGCTCTGTCTGACTCTTTATCCTGCTGAGCCACTATTCCTATACCTACGATCGGTTTACCCTTATCCTTGCAACATGGACCTGCCTGCTGTCATTCTCATCGTAACCAAGCCAAGTACGTGCACTTGAGACCTCGCATCTTCATGAATGTTAGACCCCTTGTCTCTCCCTCTGTTCCCCTTCCTAAGTCTCTCCCCCAGCTCCTGTCTCTCAGATTGTAAGCCCTAGGGGCAGGGACCGTGTCTATTTTATTACTTTGTAAAGTGCCAGGTACACTGCTGGTGCTATATAAATGTTTGTTAATAATAAAATAATAATAATCTCTCTCTCTCCTAGGTAATTTCCATTGTCTTTGAAACATGCCACTGTCTCCCCTATCCTTAAGAAGGCCACTCTTGACCCCTCAGACCCTTCCAGCTATTGCTTCATTTCACCCCTACCCTTCGCTTCCAAGCTCCTGGAGTGGGCAGTCTACATGTGCTGTCTTGATTTCCCCTCTTCTAATTCTTCCCTTGACCCCCTTCAATCTGGCTTCCATCCTCTCCACTTGACTGAGCACTGCCCTCACCAAAATTACCAATGACCTTCTCTTAGTTAAGTCGAAGGGTCTTTAGTCCATTCTTATCCACCTCTATCTCTCTGCCGCCTTTGACACTGTCGATGATGGCCTCCTCCTGGATTCCCTACACTCTGTTGTTTTCTGGAACTCTGTTCTTGACTAGTTCTCTTCATATTTCTTGAACCGCTCCTTCAACGTTTCTCTTGCTGGTACCTCCTCTACATCACTTCTGCCCTTTGTGGGAGTTCCCCAAGACTCTATCCTGGGCCCTATTCTCTTCTCCCTTTACACACTTTCTCTAGGAAAACCCACTGAATCTCAAGGCTTCCAGTACCACCTGTATGCTGATGACACGCAACTCTGTCTGTCCACTCCCATGTTCTCCCCTTCAGTCTCATATCACCGACTGTCTCTCTGACATCTCTTCTTGGATGCCTCACCGCCAACTTGAGATTTATTTATTTGTTTATTTATTTATTTATTAGCCGCCCCCCTCATGCCCATGGCATCTCGGGGCGGTGTACAGCATAAAAGCAGTAAATGAAACACAACAAATAAAAACATTTAAAAACCCATCTAAAAAAAACCCTCCCCCTCCCACCTCCAAACCTTTTATCCCATCCCCCCCTCCCCTCCTCCAAAGGCCTAGGAGAACGGCCAGGTTTTTCAAGTCCGGTGGAAGGCAAACAGATGGGCTTCCTCTGGAAGGGGTCAGATGGGCTTCCTCTGGAAGGGAATTTCATAGTCGTGGCCCGACCACCGAGAACACCCTCTCCATAGCGGCCCGCCGCTTTACACGGGGGACCTCCAGGAAGGCACCCAGGTGAACTGAAGGGGATTCTCTGGGACGCGGAGGATGAGGTGGTCCCTGAGGTATGAGGGGTCAAGACCGTGTAGGGCTTTATAGGCCAAGACCAACACCTTTAATCTGGCTCAGTACTGTGAGGGTCCCGGGGGTACCCGGGGATCCTCAAAGGGACGGGGGTACTAAGTCCACGCACACCAATCGGAGGGGAAGGGGGAGCAGCAAGGCAATACCTGGAAAACGTGCCCTCAGGTTGGAATAGGGCTAGTGGTATGATAAATCCCCATTCTTTATCATCACAGGGCCTGTGAGTGAGCGTATGCCTTGTTTGCTGCCAGGGATCGCTGATCATGCACACGGGGACTAGGAAGGGGGAGGCAAGGTGTACACTGTGGGGGAGAAGGGACCATGCACAGCCCAGGAAGGAGGGGAGGTGGGAGAGGTCTGGCACACCAAGAGGGGGGCCCAGGAAGTGCTCCCCAGCCCTCCCCGCAGGAACACACCCACACACTGTACCTATTCCCTTAGCCACACTCACACCCACAAACTCTCACCGCAATCACTCACCTCACTCTCTCCACGCAGTCTCGCACTCTCCTTGGGAAACGGGGAACCACACTAGCAACGAACAAGGAAGGATAGGGGCCAGTCTCACGGGCACAAGGCTCCAATCACCAGAGGTGAGGTCTGTCTGTGGCAGCCTTTTATACTACTGCCCCAGGCGTTGCTGCAGACGTGCGGAGCGGCATCTAGGTGGGGGCGTGGCCTCCCGGGCTGGGGGGGGCGTGCTTCCGCTTCCCTCTGTGTTTGCCTGGGAGGGAGCTGTCTCCATGGTCTGGCTCGGCTCTGCGGGGGGCTGGGCTTCTGCCGGCACTGTGGCCGGGTCGTTAGGGCTTCCCTGGTTGGGTGCGGCATCGGGGAGCTCTGCGGGGGGCGGGGCCCCTGACGGCGCCGTGTCCGTCTCCTCGGGGCTTGCCTGAGCGTGAGCCTGTCCCGGGCCTAAGGTAGGGGGGTCCGTTGGCCACGGTGTGCTCCCGGAGGGCCTTGGGGTTTGCCTCGCCCCTTGGGGCTTCCTTACAAGTACACTACAGGCAGCCAGTACAGCGTGCAGAGCACGGGGGTGATGTGTTCCCGTCAGCCCGTCCCCATCAGGAGGCGAGCCACTGCGTTCTGCACCAGCTGCAGTCTCCGAACCAGTATCAAGGGAAGCCCCACGTAAAGTGTGTTGCAGTAGTCTAGCCTCGAGGTAATGAAGGCATGGATGAGGGTGGCCAGGTCAGGTCTGGGAATATATGGATGCAGCCTCCACACCAGATACAGCTGGCAGAAGACAGCCTTGGCCACCACCTTCACCTGCTGATCTAGGCAGAGATCTACCCCAGACTCTGAACCTGCTGGGCTACGGGAAGGCGGACCCCCTCACCCTACCCACCGCTATCATCTCCGTCTTATCAGGATTAAGTGACAGTCTGCTCTGCCATAACCAATCCACCACGGCCTCCAAACATTGGGACAGCACCGAGACGGCATGGCCAAGACCGAACTTCTCATCTTCCCCCCAAAACGTTCTCCTCCTGCTTCCCTCTCGGTTTCCATTGAGGGTGTCACCATCCAGCTGGTCCCTCAGGCACATAGATTGGGATTCATCTTTGACTCCTGCCTCTCCTTTATGCCTCAGATCCAGGCTGTTGCCAAATCCTGCTGCTTTGCTCTATAGAATACTGCTAAAATCCAGCCCTGCCTTACTATTGCCACTGCAAAGACCCTAGTCCACACTGTAGCCATCTCTCACCTTGACTACTGTAACTTCCTACTTTTATTATTATTAATTATTATTATTATTATTAGCAAGCATTTATATAGTGCAAGCAATGTGTCAGAAGGAGATACTGGACTACAGGTCTAACAAATATATAAAAATAAAGGTTAAACATGTATGTAATGTAAAAGCTGAGAACTGGAAACTCACTTCATGCAATGCAGAGAGACAAAGCCATGCCAAATGTGTATTCAGAAAAGTGTAACAACACCTCTGCAGAAGCCAGACAGAGACCATTCAGTTGCAAATGGATCTTTTCCTGCCTACATGACTAGAAGCACAGAGTCCTCCAGACAGGAAAGTCAAACAAAGAAACTTGGAAAAATATAAAAAGAGAGGAGATCTTTTTCCCTCAGACTCAGTTGGGAGAAGAAACTTTGCTGGCTAACCAGCTTAAGGACAAAAGCCCAGTCTTACTACATATGGCTGAGAAATGGACTCAAGTTCATGGACTTTCTGTAGGGTAAGATTTTAACTAGGGACCTACTCAGTACAGACTAGGAATGCGTTATTTACTTTTGTTTTATTTGCCACTCTGTGTTCAAACTATCTTTGTTTATGTAATCAATAAACTTTCTTCTTTACTAAGAAGTGCTTTCTGTTGTCTCACATTGTGAGTATCTTGTGCCCTCAAGCACTTGCAAATCCAGAGAGAGAGAGAGTCTGAGAACGGGAAGCCTCTGGAACTTTGGTGGCAAAAGCATTGCCCCTTTGCAAGACTGAATCAGCTAGAGAAAGAACTGATTCAGACAGGCTGCAAGTGAGGGAAACTGAGTCACCTAACCCAGAAAAGTGGGGTAGTGGACCCCCAACCCCTTGACACAATGTACCTGGTGCTTTACAAAGTAATGAAATCGACACGGTCCCTGCCCTAGGGCTTACAATCTGAGAGACGGGGGGGGAGACGAAGGAAGGGGAACAGAGGGAGAGACAAGGGCTGTAACATTCTCTGAACTAGGAAATGAAACAGTGCCATATTTGGTGGGTGGGGGGACAAGCACAGGACAGTTTTTGATTGGCTGGCAGGGGCAAAATAAAAGTGGCTGTTTGGGCATTTCCCAGTCTCTTTGGTGAATTTGGCTGTGTGCTACATTGCTGTATTTGGCTTGGAGTTGTGGGGAAGGTGCCTGACCAGGCCACTGTGGGTTTGGGTTTGGGTTTGGCACTGTGGGTTTTGCAGTTGCACTTTCGGGTTTGGCACTTTTGCTGTGGTTTTGGTTCTGTACTTTTGCTGTGAGTTTGCCAAGATGTGCCCACAGGTGATACTTAGTTTCTGGTTAATTATGGTGTGTTTTGGGGATGGGACTTGCCTTGCATAGGGGCATAGAGCAATGGAGGCATATTTTGGGCGGGGGGTGCATCTCTGGTTTCTTGTGGCTTTGCCTGGTGGCTGGTGGCACACATGGGGCCAGGGTCCCAAACTTGTTAATATGCTGTGTTTGGGCAGGGAGGGTTGTGCGGCTCTGCCTGCTAAAATGGCCCACGTGTTCTCTGTGTCATTCCAGTGCCACTGCCACTCACCTACCACAGAGCTGCCTTGCATGTATAGGGGCGTGCATGGGGCCAAACTAGCTAATTGTTAATATGGTGTGGTTTCTGTGGGGACTCGTGGCTCTTCTGCCTGCTGGCAGGGCAGGGACCATGTACTCTGACTGGGTCTCCCCAGTGCCACCCACCCCACACCTTGCGAGCATGAAATAGGGGGATGCCTGGGGGTGGGGGGCAATCGTGCTGTTTTTGGCATGGTGCACTTGGGGGGGCAGGTTTTGTACAGGTTTTGTGAGGGAGGTGTTTCCAAGTTTCTGCAATTTAGGTTTTTTTGTTGTGAGATTTTGCGATTTAGGTTTTCCGTGATTCAGGGGGTTTTTTTTGGAGGGGGGGGGGGCAGTGTTTCTGAGTTTCCACAATTCTGGTTTCTGAGATTTTCCAACATCCAGAGTTCCTAGTTCGGATTCCTGAGTTTTCGTAAAAAGTTCTGAGTGGCGGCCGAAAACTCGGCCTAGGCACTCGGAACCTCCGAAACACTCGCAATTATTTTTTTTCTTAATATTTGGTGCAGCCCTATTGTAAGGCCTGGCTGGGCTTGAATTAAATTGACTTTGCGTGAAGTTGAAGAAATTGGGATGTTAAGGCCCAAGGAAGGATATCGGAAGTGAGCAACTTGTACCTGACACAGGTAAATTTGAGACAAGTTGCAGACCACAGAACTTGCTAAATCCAGTTGAGAAGTGATCCCCCCCCCCCCCTTTACAGATCCCACCTGGTCAGGTGAAATCATATGTGCTTCCTTTGCTTCTATATTAGGAAAAAACATGGGTTTAGTTTAGTGATATGCCCATAAATACTAGCCTATCTACAGGTTAGGGAGTTCCTCACTTACTGACGCACCCATCTGCAGATGCTACAAGTCTGATATTTACTCAGACTTAGTTTGGGTAAGCCTTATCTACTTGGCCAGTGATTGGTACACCATTAGTAAGTAGGAGTTCTTTCTTTAAGTTCCTTTTCATGCTAAGTCTTTACTACTCTGTAACCATTATTTACATTTCCATCTGCATTCCTTCTCCTGTTTATTATTTAGACTCAATCATACTGTATTTTTGTTCAGTCATTCATTTTATCCTGTTTTTAAACTTAAGTAAAACTTTAAAACTCATTTACCTGTGAAAAAGACTGGTTTATTTTTGGAACAAGGTCCAAAACTTTGTTCCTAGATTTGGTCCTAGATTAATTCCAGGATTCCTACACTACAATGCTGTTTCATCTTCCTAGGACTAAGAAAAACAGTGCTGACACTTTGGGTAATTTAATTTATAAAAAAAATTAAATTAAGTTATTAATTAAATTAAAGTTATAAATTAAATTAAGCTCTGTAAAATAGATGACTTTGGGTAATTTCAGATGTTACAAGATCACAGTCAACCACACCGAATTACGCACAAACCCCCAGTGCGGCCAATGAACCCTGAACATTTGTTTGGAGGCATCCAGATGTTCACCCCAGTTGATCACCGGTAGGGGCCAAAGCCAACCACAGGTCTGGAGTTCAGGACGGGACCACCTCCAGAACCGTGGTCAATGCAATTCCCACCGGGAATCAGCCAAAAGTAACATCAGATGAGTTTATTTATTTATTTATTTATTTATTTATTTGGATTTCTGCCCTGCCCTATTCCTCAAGGCGGCTTACATAAAAGCATAAAAGTAAACCCCATAAAACAATAGGATGCCCACCTACCCAAGTCTACCCCAAGCTGAAAATCTGCCTGTGTCTGTTGAAAGCCTGGCCGAATAAATACGTCTTACACCACCTTCGGAAGATGCACAAGGTAGGGCTTAAACAAACCTCCAAGGAAGGGTGTTCGAAGGCCATGGAGCAGCCACTGAGAACACTTCTCTGCAAGCCCAGGTCATATAGATGGAACGTGTCCCAATGACGGAACATGCAAGAGGGTGCTCTCAGTTGATCTTGGGGGTTGTGAAAGGACATAAGGAGGAAGGTGGTCCTTGATTTGTAGGGCCCAGGCTGGTTAGGGCTTTATAGGTCAGAGCCAGCACCTTGAATTGTACCTGAAATGCTGTTGGCTACCAGTGCAGACTCTTAAGCACTGGTGTAATGTGCTCCTGGCAACCCACCCCCATCAACAGGCAGGCCACCATGTTCTGCGCGAGTTGCAGCTTCCGAACAGTCTTGAAGGATAGCTCCACATAGAGTGTATTGCAGTAGTCCAGCCTCAAGGTTATTTATTTATTTATATTAAAATGTATATGCTGTCCCCTCCTGCCACAGGCATCTCGGGGTGGCTAACAACATTTAAAAAAACATATTAAAATGCATAACAATATCACTACAATTAAAACAATCTAAAATCCCAGAACAACAACCCACACACACACACCCTAACCCCACCCACCCACCTAGGCATGAAGGCATGGATGATGGTGCCCAGATCCATATCTGAAAGAAAGGGACACAGCTGTCTCACCAAATGGAGTTGGTGAAAGGTACTCCTGGCCATGGTCGCAACCTGGTATTCCAGATGCAGTTTGGGATCTAGGAGCTCCCCAGGTTGTGAACCTAACTAACCAGGGGAGGTTGGACCCTATCAATAATAGGAGTCCCAATTCCCCCAGGTCACAGGGTCGTCCAACCATCACTTCAGTCTTTTCTGGATTCAATTATAGTTGGCTCACCCACATCCAGTCACCAATGGCAGCCAGGCACTGACTATGCACTGAGACTGCAGAGCCTGAGTCAGATGGGAAAAAAGTAGATTTGGGTGTCATTTGTGTATTGATGGCAACAAACCCCACATCTAGACATGATCTTTATGTTAAACAGGAGGGGATACAAGATGGAATCCTGCAGGGACTCCACAAGAGGCAGAATGGGAGGATGATGAACAATCGCCCATCACCACCTGCTGAGATTTCCCTGACAGGAATGAGCAGAACCACTCGAACTGTACCGCAAACGCCTGCCAATGCCCACAGTTGGATTATCAACACCTCATGAACAACTGTATCAAAGGCCACTGAAAAATCTAAAAGGATAAGCAGTGTACAGTTTCCCCTGTCAGTCTCTTAGCGGAGATTGTTGACCAACACCTCAAGCACAGTCTCGGTGCAGCCAAGAGAGTGTACCTGAGCTCTCGCATCCTCATGAATGTTGCATCCCTTGTCTCTCTCTCTGTTCCCCCTTCCCTGTCTCCCCTCCCCCTGTCTTTAGATTGTAAGCCCTCGAGCAGGGACCGTGTCTATCTTATTCTCTGTAAAGCACCAGGTACATCGCTGGTGCTATATAAATGCTTATAATAATAATAATAATAATAATTAATAATAATAACCACAACCACCAGGCGTGATCACACACAACAATCCCCAGCCGTGGCGAATGCATGCTGCATCCCTGCCAGACAGTGACCAACAGACAGAACAAGGAGGGATATTTAAAGGGCGCACAGCACCGGAGGAATGTGGACGCCAAACAACAAACAGGAAGGGAGAGGAGAGACAGCACAATGGAGCAACAGCAGCAGCAACAGCACCTGCAGGGTCCACAGCAAGCCACCCCACAGGGGAACACCAAACAAAGGACAGAGGCCCCCCGCAAATGGGTAAGGAGACCACAACAGGTGGAGGGATGGACAGGGGGGTGGAAGGGATGCAGACAGGCACAGAGGGAGGACAGGAGGAGGGGACTGGAACAGAATGAGCACAGCACATAACCCCTTATGTCCAACCAACAGACCAGGAAAAGAGCCCGAGCCCTGGAACCCCCACAGGACACCAGCAGGGAGGAGGCAGAGGAGGAGGAGGAGGCGGCATCAGAGTCAGAGGGGGCACCAGGGAAATGGAGGTACAAGAGAGGGGGACAGTGGGATACAAGGAGACACAGGACTTCATAAAGATCTGGGGGTCCCTAGAAAGCCAGATAGAGCTGGCAGTCAACAAGAGGAATGAGCACATCTTTGACCAGATTCTCAGGGAAATGGAACAGCCAGGATACCACAGATCGGCAACACAATGCAGGTCCAAGGCAAAGGAATTAAAGAGGGGGGTACAAGAACATAAAAGACAACAACGAGAAGTCCGGTCATGCAGCAAGGACAGCACCCTATTATGATGCCCTGGACCGTATCCTGAAGGGCTCCATCATGGCCCCCAGGCTGGTAGGGAGTGCCGTGGCACAGGGCTGGTCAAGGGAGGACGTACCACCACCCATGACAGCACCCAGTGCACCCATAGACACCGGTGACCTCCCACCCCAAGAAGAACACCCCAGGACCTCGGGGAGCCCTGGGCCCCTGACAAGGAAAGTCACAGGGAGCACAAGACCGATGTCAGGGTCAGGGGCTTCCGACAACGAAATCCTGGTCAGCCTCAGCCAGTGGACACGAGGGGAGCACTCTCAGCAGAGCACCATAGAGCAGCTGGGCACGCAGGACTCCGAGACAGACATAGAAGGTAGGCACAGGGAGTGGAAAACACAGGGGTCAGCACGGACACAGAAATGGGAAAAGGGGCTGGGGGGCAAACAGGCAGGGAACGTAAGTAACTAACCACCACCACCCTCCATTACCACAGGCAAGACAGAGGTTGAAGAGGAGGTAACAGAGCAGTGGAACAGATGCAAACAGGTAAACAGAAGGGACAGGGCCCACAAGAGGCCGGGAGAGGGAGAAGAGGGATGGTGGGAGGGACAAGGGGGAAGGGACACAGGCACCCCAAAGACACACCATCACGTCCCGTTTCTCCTGCTGGTGTGGTTGTGGACCTGTGTGGAACAAGCAGAAAAGGAGGTGGAGGGGGACCAGCAGCAGCAAGAGCACCAAGGTGAGCAGATGGGGGAGGCCAGCCCTACAGATGAACAAAGGGGTCTGGCCCAAGAGGGAGTGGATGGGAATACACAAATGGATCCCAGAACCCATAGGGGAATGGGAAGCACAGCTGCATGAAGGGAAGCCGAGGATCAACACAAGGCAACAAGGGAGGGGTCAACACAGCTACATGGAGGGAGAGGAGGGGACCGGACCGCCCAAGAGAATGGGGAACAGGAAGAATGGGATCCCATCCCCCCCCCCCCCCGCACCACCCCAGGGAGGTACAGGTGCAGCTAACAGGAACCCCACCTAACATAGCCAACCTATACCCCACAGAGCCACAGCCCATGCAGGCATCCCAGACACAACTGGAACCAGTTCCACCGGCCCAGAGGATGTGTGAGCACAGGGCACGTGTACGACGATGCTGGGAGGACCTTGTTGATAAGATACTGCGAACGAGCACACAGCAGGGGGAGGCCATTATAGCAGCTATTGACAGGATGGAGGCTGCCACCAACAGGACCGTACAACAGGTGGCGGGAAAGGACAGGCATCTGTTAGCGGAGATGCGAAAGGAGAGGAAACAGGAGCTAAGAGACTACACCAGGCAAATGGAGGCATTCGAGAGAATGACCCAAACAATAGAGCGGCTGGGAGCGGACCACTCCAGAAAGTTGGACAGATCACTGGAATTTGGCACCTCGCTGCTGCTACATGCTGGCACCATGAGCGCATACATCATGGCAGCTGCACCACCGGGAACCATACCAGCTGCTGCCCCACACCCACCACCCATCCCACCGCCATTGCCCATCCCACAGCAGCTGCAGCAGCCACAACCACAGGGGCCGTGCATTCGCTTACCTGTCCCACAGGGGCTGAGAAGGCAGCAGCCAGCCAGCTCTGAGCCTGGTCCAGCCCCCAACCTCTGCCACACAGGACAACCAGGAGCTGTGCCAGAGCCAGGAAACGCTGGAGGGGGGTGATAGCGTGGCCGAGGGTGGCTCACAAACCACCGAGCCGCCTGTCAGGCGAGGGAGAGGTCAGCCCTGAAAGCAAAACGGGTAAGGGGAGGGGGAAGTAGGGCACTGAGAGCACTGTTAATAAAATAAAGGCACCATTTGACACTAACCATCATGTCTGTCATTCTTAGCTTTTCAAGTCAGGGACCATGTTGGAACCAGGTCAGGATATGGCCCTGGTGGTCATGGCTATGCCACAGGATCCACACCACAGCCTCAGGGGCCGTGGCGCACATGTCGAGTGGGACTCGGTGTGGAGGGAACACCCACGGGCAATGGAATGCGGATTCAGCTAACAGCCACAGGGGAATACTGGTGATCCACAACCTACTATCCCTTGCAGCATCCCAGCAGGCTCAGGGCAGGGGTGCCCTGGATATGTGCTTTGCCACAGCTACTTGTATCCGCTTGGAATAACGGTACTCCCTGGGGTTTGCCGTGTTCACAGATAGCGGAACAGGACCAGCTGGCTGCTGTGGCTGGGGATACGCCAGGGTGGCCCCATCGGTCTCGCAGATGTTGTGCAACACACAGCAGACACCGATGACAAGGGCTAAGGTCTCCACAGCAAAATCCAGATGCCCTGCAAGTCACTTCCATCTCTGCTTGAGGGAACCGAAGGCTCTCTTGACGACGGTCCTCGAGGTGCACAGCCGGAGGTTGTACAGGGACTCCGTTGGATTCCTGGCCACTGGATAGGCCTTCATGAGCCATCTGAGAAGTGGATAGGCTGGATCCCCAATTTTGCAGGAGGGCATCCACACCCCCTCGATCCAGGACATCTACATGTTGGCAAAGTCATGGCGAGGATCTGGGCATCATGGCTGCAGCCAGAGTGGCCGGTGAAGATATCTGTGAACCAGCCCCAGTGGTCGACAACAGCCTGGAGCTGCAGTGAATGAAAGCCATGCTTATTTATGTACTCGGCTGCATCGTCGTTGAGGGGATGGAGGATCTCAATATAGGTGCCATCGATAGCGCCCAGACAGTTAGGGAACCTAGATGCCCCGAAGCCGACCATCACAGCCTCTTGATCCACAAGCTGGTTTACGTGGTCGAGGAGAAGACCGCCTTCACAGCATCACAGAACTCGCGGATGATGCAGGTGACGGTTGTCAGGCCCACACCGAAGTGTTGTGCCACAGAGCGGCAGGAATCCAGGGTGGCCAGAGCCCAGACGGCTATGCCCACCCGCTGCACGACGGGTATGGAGGAGCACATGGGGGTGTGCTGCCACTCCAGCCAGGGCAGCAGGAGCTCTGCTAGTCGCAAGAGGATACACCGGTCCATCCTGAAGTGGATCCTCAAAGCAACAGCATCCCACCATGAGGGCCCCCACCCACCATTGCTGGGCCCTGGGCATGACCCAGAGGCGCCATTCAGTGGGCATGGTGAGCATGACAGTACTGAGGAGGGCTTCCCTCCTCCAGAAATGGTGAGCAGCTGCTTCCCTGAGGGCTGCTGGATGGGCATGTGCAATCAGCATGGCCCTGTGGTACACCCTGGACTGCCTGAGCGTTGTGTGCATGGCCTGGATGCGGCAGCACCTGTGGTGGGCAAGCGGGCTGGTTGCAGCGAAGTGGGTCAGACATTCCCAGACCCCGGTGTACAGTTTGAGCAGCTCCCTGGTGACCCGCTAGAGTTCGGTGTGCTGATGGTACCACTCAGCGATGATCTCCTGTAAGAGCCAACAGGCACCCTACTGGTTAGCATCCATGCCGGGTACCAGCGAGGGAGTGAGCAGGGAAACACCTCAAATGCAAAGGGTGTTGTCATACACACTATTCAGAGGCAAGCAAGTGCTGATGTGCTGCAGGTTGTGGCTTGCTCTAACGGGGCTGTAGCCGGCACACGCCCATCTGCCAGTGGCCGTCCGTTGGGCCATGTATTGGCTATTGGTGCATTGACTATTGGTGGTGGGCTATGTGTTAATAGGTGATCTGGGTGGTACGGGGCTGCTCACCTGTACCGGGAGGGCCCCACATGTACGTCTTGGGTTCCCTGTTACCACTGGCAGGGAGGTATTGTGGTGCTGGGTGCTCTCCGTATATGGGCTCTTAGGTGTTCTGGTTAATAGCGGGGGAGGGAGGCTTTGCCTCAGGCATGTAGGCGGCTATGTGAAGGTGGTGTGTGGTTGGCTGTACATTGTCTGCATAACATTGCCGTCTGTGTGTTGGCTGTCTCCAGGTTTCAGTTCCTGCAGCTGTGCTGTGTCTGCTTCCCACGCATCGCTTTCTAGCCGGCCCATAGTGCTGCCTGTACCCTTATCATGTGTCCTTGGAGCTCCCCTGGTTGCCTCGTCTGCCTACTTTGGTTTGTGGGGCCCCTCTTTCCTTGCTATACAGACCCTCTTCCAGCTGCACCATGGCCAGTAATGCTGCCTCGGAGCTCCCGCTCTGCAGGTCTGCAGCCAGTCCGCATTGCTGGACCTACAAGGAGACCATGGCTCTAGCTGACCTGTGGCATTTCCAGCCCATGCAACTGCTCCTGTGCTCCCCAGATACCCTCTCTGATGCCTATTTGTGTCTGAGCTCGGGTCTTCACCACTTTGGATATGTGACTAGCGCTTGTGAGTGCCGCATCCATGCTGAGGAGCTGGGCTTCTGTTCCTTTCTGGATGGGCACATTCCGGAGTTGAGGGGTTCACATGTGCCATGGTCTGCAGCAGAGACGGTGTCAGTTCTATCTGTATGTGCCTTGTCTGGCTTCCAGACCTGTCTGGTGGAGGGAGGCCCTGCCCGGGCTGTTTCCTTTTTCCTTTTTCTGCTGCATCCTCTGACCCTGTTCGGCTGTGCGTGTGCTCGCTTGTGTGTGTGTGTGTGGTTTGTGTTCTGATCTGTCCGTGGCTTCCTTCTCCCTGTTGTGTGTGTGCAGCTCTGCCATTCTCCTCCCTCCTCCCGTTTTCCTTGCATGGGCGGTGCCTTGTGCTGCTTTTGGCTTCCTTTGCCCTCGGTCGGCCATGTCTGTGTCCCACCCCAGTGGCTTCTGCGGGTTACCACAGTCCGGGATCAGTGTAACGTCTGTTGCGCTGTCCTGGTTCATGGCCCGGCTGTCTGTTTCCTCGTCGTGGTACCGCTCTCATCACGTCTGTTTGGGGCCTGTCTGAACCACGGGTGGGGGTTAGACAGCTTTCCATGGTTGGGGATCCACTCTGGCGACCTGGGAGCATATAACATCTGAAATTACCCACTGTCCTTCGAAACAGCATTCATAACGGAATATGCATCAGTGCAGCTTTTGACGCCGAATTAAGACACACACACTACTAGTGTGGTGTGGTGGCTAAGTGCACAGTACCTAGACCGGGAGGTAGAGGGAGGCCCCAGTTCAAGTCTTGACTTAGCCAGAAACTCACTGGGTGATCTTGAGCCAGTCTCAGTGGGTCTCTCAGCCTAACCTACTTCACAGAGTTGATGTGAGTGTTAAAAGTTGTGTTAATTCTACGTGATGTGCTCTGACTGGCATAGCACAGGGGCACTATATAAAAATTATTATTGCAATTTATACAATGTTCATTACCATCAAGGAAGATTTGGGATTAAATATTTGTAAAATTAACCTAATTCTATTTAGTGTGCATTGAATGCTGTGTCTCTTCATTTTATTTATTTATGTATTATTATTATTATTATTATTATTTATTTTATTTATTATTAGCAAGCATTTATATAGCGCCAGCAATGTACCTGGCGCTTTACAAAGTAATTGAATAGACACGGCCCCTGAATTTTACCACATGGATGGAAGAGGCAATATTAATGGCTATATCTTTGCAGTCGCTTACACTTATAATATGAATAGCTGTTTTTGCAATCACTTACACTTACAATATTAATGGCTCTGTGTTTTTGCAAAGACTTATTGCGTAGTCTTGCATTAATGTTTTTTTCATATGCATAGTCAAGTCAGGGTGTAAATGTTCGCAGGATCAGGATAAATATGAGTCCTTAACTAATTTAACCATTCAGGCCATTAAAAAAATGTTCAAGGATGACTATAACAAAAAGAAACATTCAGAGAATCTACAAACCCCATGGAAACATCAGAAAACTATATAGACATAATTATGCAGGATTTCATCAATATTAGCAAACGCATAAAATTTAAACCCCACACTTCTGTTGCTCTTACTCTTGGTGAACACCCTCCAGAACATTCAGCCTACATTTTCTCTGCAAGGAAAATCATCATCCTCCTAGGTTTCAAATTTAAGTATATTGGAGATAAGTCCCTGAACACGCCGCAATATTCTCAGATTCCCTTGCTTCATTCAGTTCCAGAGAAAAAAAACTAGGTACAGAGGGAAGACTGCTGCCTTTTACAAAAGTAGATTGTTCACCCCTCTTAGAATGAGGCCATGTAACTGTATTTGTAATTAATATCTTCTCTTTTTGGTAATTGTAAGTGTCCTCATATTAGAGTGTATGGCTTTTTCTCTGTTAAAGATGGGAGAGTAGGATTTTCCAGCATCTGAATTCAAACAACTGGAACACAATTTTAGTACCCCATTTAAGATACATAAAAAAATCTGATGGCCAAGCATAGTTCTGCATCTCTTGATGTGGAAGATAAAAGAAATTGAAGTGTAGAAAACAGTGTGGAACTGCGCATGCGCGAAATCGGGTAGACGCGCTTCCCGAGGCTCCTCTCACCACGCCGCAGGAAAAGCCTAAAAAAACAACAACCGACCAACAGCCTTAATAAAGGTAGGGAGAGATGGGGAAATTGAAGGGGCCCCAGGATAATAAATCTGGAGTGGTAGCAATGGAAAAACTGTTCCAAACGAAAACAACCCCCCCTCTCCCCCAACGAACAGAATGAGAAGCTAAAATGGCGCCCACAAATACTCCCTCTGAGGAAGAGCCCCTAATAGAGAACAGGGGCATGGCACCTGATAAAGAGCACAGGATATTCAACATATTATCAGAAATAAAAGCTGGAATGGCTGCAGAAGCAGCTAGAGAAAGCCAGATGGCTGAGATTATAAAATTGCAGCAAGCTGACATGCAAAAGAAAAAGAAAACAGAAGTACTGGCCAAAAGAGTAACCACAGCTGTGTCCAGAATATCAGCATTGGAAGATAGCACCTTAAACAGCCAAGACCAACAAAGTAAAATGCTGGGTCAAATAAAATCGTTAGAAAGTAGGTGCGAAGACCAAGAAAACAGAGCCAGGAGATCCAATTTAAGACTTGTGGGCATCCCAGAAAACTGGGAAGGGAGAGACATGATACAATTTGGAAAGTTTTGGAGGCCTCATTCCCAGGGGAGCCCAGTGCACACAATCCTAAAATAGAAAGAGCACATAGAGCCAACAGACCCAAACCCAAAATAGACATACATGGCAGAAGTTATAAAAGTAATGTCCCTTAATGTAAAGGGACTAAATGAAGTCATAAAAAGAAAAAGAATACTACAAGAGATCAAAGAAATAGGGGCAGATGTATGCTTCCTACAGGAGACACACTTTAGAGAAAAGGACAGCATACAATTCAAAAACAAATATTTTGGGGAAATATATCATGCATGCAATCCACAGAAGAAAAAAGCTGGGGTTTTAATTGGGATAAAGGTAAATAAAACATTCAATTTAGAAAAAATATATAAAGAGGAACATGGCAGAATGCTTATCTTAGTCGGAGAACTAGAGGGTAAAACCACGACAATGGTTAACATATATGCACCAAATGAGGGCACATACGAATTTATCAGAGAAATATTACCTAGGATAGAACAATATAGAAAGGGCACATTAATAATACAGGGAGATATGAATGCGAGTTGGTCAAGAAAAGATCATTCTAAAAACAAACCCCCTGGGAAATGGCAACTCAACCTAGAAAGTTTACTGAAAATAAACAATTTGATAGATGTATGGAGTTCCTACTGACAGTCCTTTAGTATCTTTCCAATGCAGGGCGATGACCTTCTTTGCTGCTTGGAGAAACACTGAGCAGGATTCCCGGTGTTTCTGCAATATCTCCACCGCTGGAAACAGGCCCAACAGAGCCACCTCCGATTTAAACGGTATGATCAATTTAGTCATCTCTTCCATTTTTTCCCATACCCCTCTCCATAGGGGTTGTACCCGGTCATCTGACTATGGAAAAGATAGCAGTGAATTTAATGGACAAAAAGAATCTTATGCTGCAAAATGGTTTCCCTGTGTATGTGTTACGACAAAATCAGATCTACCAGAAGACCAAAGAGCATATCTATTTGATTACTATGTATAATTAAAATACTCACCTGAACCCAAAGAAACATTACCAATGGAAATAAGATTTGTAACCACAGTTAAATGTTTATGAGTTTGTTTATAATGTTATATAAAAGAAAAGAAAAATTTAAACAAAAGAAAAACAGTGTGGATGAGGCTGTACCTGATCATTTAGTATAAAAAATATTTTTGACAAGTGCCAGCTTCCCAGGTCAACATCTCTGAAATAAAAAATACTAGGAAAAGGGTGCTAGTGTGCACGCATGGGGAATAGAAGTGGTGTGCCCACATTCTGCCGGGATTTACTCCTAAACCACTGAATTCTGCCCTTCAAACTCCGTGACTGAGGACAAAAACCTCCAAATACTGCATAAGAATGGCTGGACAACTGAGGAGAGGAGATAAAAATTCTGTAAAAAGATTCTGCAAGCCACAGAGAGCCTCACAAAGTTTGGAGCCGGAGGAGAGCTCGGCTGACAAAATGGCGTCCATTGCCACTGAAGACTTTGAAGGTGAGCTGGATAAGGACACCTCTGTGGCTGAACTCTTAAGGGACATAAAAAAGGATCTCTTACAGGTACGACAAGAGAGAGAATCCCTGAGGGAAGATATGAGATTCCTTAAACAATCCTTCTTGGCTGGCTCTAAAAAAATTGATGGTGTCTCTAAACGAGTGGAACAAACTGAGACATGAGTCGCCTCTCTAGAGGATAAGAACTTGAAGACTGATAATCTGATCAAAAATTTGCTTCAAACGGTAGCACAATTGACCACTAAGTGCGAAGACCTGGATAACAGGAGTTGCAGGTCAAACCTGCAATTCTTTGGAATAAGGGAAGGATTGGAGCATCTTGATACCAGAGTTTTTATGGGAAAGGTCTTAGAGGTCCTCTTCTCTAATGAAACACAGATTAATGGCACCATTATGGAGCAGGCCTACAGATCGCTGAGGCCAAAACCAGCAGAGGGCAGTGCACCACGCACCATTATAGTTAAATTCCTGGCCTTCCAGGATAAAGATAAAATCCTGCACTTGGCGCATGCTGCCCTACAGCTGGAATATCAAGGTGAAGCTGTCAAGATTTACTCAGACTTAGTCCCAGAAACCCTGGCAAAGCACCGTGTGTGTGGTATAAGTACATGGATCTTCTCCATAAGAAAGGGCTGAAGCCACAGCTGTGGCATCCTGCCAGCCTGGTCTTCACCTTCAAAACTAGCCAGAGGCTAACCCTGTCTTGGCTAATGAAGATGCTCTGGAGTGAGTAAGACCGACTGAGTTTTATTAAGAGATCTGAGGAGTTTTGTATAAGACTGTTCTGTTTTTCTGAGAGGAGTTAAAATGTTGATTGACAGACCCTGTTAACTTAACTTCTAAGTATTTGGAATTTGGGGGTTGGAAGTTCCTCTGTGTTGATAACAGTTCTTCAGCAGTGAGCTAATGTCGTTCATATAAAAATACTGGCTTGCTTAATTTAGCAGGCCTACCATCCTGGCTGTTCAGCTCCAGTATGAAGTGGCACTTGCTCTCAAGATGCCCGTTTGTTGGGCTGTGGGGGAGGAGGATATGGTGGGGCAAGAGAGGGCAGGGTTGGAGATTTCTAGATTAATTTGTACTTCTCATGGATTTTTGTTGGTTCTGATGGGTAGGAGAGCCAAGCAGTGCACAAGGGCTATCCCTAAAATTGAATACAGGCAGACCACAAGATTTAAGAGAGCTGTGGAAGTGAAGGGAGTCTTGTTTGAGGGGTTTAATTGCTTACAGAGTCTCCAGTACCCTAAGATTCAGTTATGAGACCACTTAAGACTATAACACTGAATGCGAAGGGGCTTAACAGCCCATTAAAAAGAAAAAGGGTTGCCTTTTTGCTAAAATCCTTGAGGGTAGATGTGTTCTTCCTACAGGGAATGCTTCTAAAGAATGAAGATGTTAAGCAAATGCAGACTAAAAATGTCAACTCCTTGTACTATGCTAGTTCTCGTGGGGGGGAGCCAAAGTTATTATAGACTTTGCCTTGGGCGTATCCTTCACCTGTAGACAGCAGGTTAAAGATGGCCATGGGCATTATTTGATCTTAGTAGGGGATCTTGAGGGAGAGCCAGTGACATTGGTCAGTTTATATGCCCCAAATGGCAACTCATTGGCCACTTTTACACGGACGCCACCCACCCACGAACACCCGGAAACACCCATCAGATGGGTGGGAGAGTGTCCGTGGAAATGTCCATGAGTGGGTGGGGGCACATGCCCGACCCACCCGCCAACACCCACAGAGCAGCCGCGAGGGAGCCAGAGCCCTCGGTGGGTGGAGATGGGTGTCCAACACCCGAGCGTCCGTGTAAAAATGAAAACACCCACACCCACGTGGACCGGACCAGCGGAGCCCCACACCATCGGCGCCACGGGGCATGCACATGCTGCCACGCAGACACGCCTACGGGGGGGAAGCCAGAAGTCCGTCCGAGAGCCCATAAAGGAGGGCAGAACCACAGCACACATGCGCAGGCTTCCACGATGGCGACCAGGAAGGCCAACAAGAAGGCCAAGGGAGCCGACAATGCCCCATGCGGGGGAAGGGGCTGAGTGAGCACAGGGACCCAGGAGTGGCCAGAGGGGGGAGAGCTCCAGCAAGGCGGTGCAGGAGGGGGAACCCCAGGCAGAAGGCACAAGGGTGGGCCTGGACCGCCAGTACAGGGGGGGTCTGGGCCGGGAGGCACGAGAGGGGGTGCCCCCGGGCGGGGGGTAAAACAGAGGTGAACGCACCAGGCTGTAACACAGCACACGTGTCCCGGCACAGGACAGAGGGGCCGCACCGATGCCCCCCCTGGTCAAGGACCCCCAGCCCAGCACATCCCAGGGGCACGGCTCGAGGAGCAACAGAGAGAATGAGGTGATCATGAGGGAACCACCCCCCACCCCCAAAGGGATGGGAGGCCCGCGCCCCAGGCCTGGCACCATGGGCCAGGGAATACAGGACAGGGGGCAGCCACATAACCAGGTCCCCCATCCCCGCAGGACAGCTCCCAGACAACAGAGCACCACACCACTGGGACGACAGCCGAGGAGGGGCCCCCCAGACAGCCAGGTGAGCAGGGGGAAACCCCAGGGGGGAGAGGGGACAGGCCCCTTAGGTGCGAAGCAGAACCCAGAGTAACCCCTAATGCACTACCCCCAATGGAACACGACCACCACCATGGCTACCACATCCACAGGGTGGGTCCCATGCCGCCAAGCTGATCGGGCCCCCACATGCGGGTCCCAAAAGGGGGAGCCCTGGTCAAGGCAGGTCAGGGACTTCATACGCATGGGGGGGTCCGAAAGGGTACAGCACGACCTGGTGCGCAGCTACAAGACCAGACAGGTCTATGAAGCCATCGCCCAGGAGATGCAGCAGCAGGGGTACAGTAGGGATGTCACCCAGTGCATGCAGCAGGCAAAGGACTTGAGGTCCAGATATTTATTTATTTATTTTTATTTATTGGCCGCCCCCTCATGCCTACAGCATCCCGGGGCAGCTTACAACAAATAAACCAATATTAAAATACATAAAACATCATCAGTTATAAACAATTAAAACTACCCACCCTCACCCCAAATATACCCCCCCTCCCTACCCTACCCTCCCCCCTACCCTCCAAAGGCCTGGGCGAACAGCCAGGTCTTACAGGCTTGGCAAAAAGCCATCAGACCCGGGGCCAGGTGAGCTTCCTCCGCGAGGGAGTTCCAAAGCCGCGGTCCGGCCACCGAGAATGCCCTCTCCATCGTGGTCCCCCATTTAACATGGGGGACCTCCAGTAAGGCACCCCCATCAGACCGCAGGGGCCACCCTGGGGCGCGGAAGGTGAGGTGGTCCCCAAGGTATGAGGGACCCAGACCGTATAGGGCTTATAGACCAACACCAGCACCTTGAACCTGGCTCAGTATGCTATAGGTAGCCAGTGCAGAGCACAGAACACAAGTTTAATATGATCCCATCACCTCGTCCCTGTAAGGAGACGGGTCGCCGCATTCTGCACCAGCTGCAGCCTCCGAACCAGAGTCAAGGGAAGCCTCACGTAGAGCGCGTTGCAGTAGTCTAACCTCGAGGTGATGAAAGCGTGAATAAGAGTGGTCAGGTCAGGCCCGGAGATGTTTGGGCGCAGCCTCCGCACTAGATACAGCTGGTGAAAGGTGACTTTAGCCACCGCCTCCACCTGCTGATCCAGACGGAGGCCCAGATCCAAAACCACCCCCAGACTCCGAACCTGCTGGGCTATGGGAAGGCAGACCCCCCCCCTCCCACCAGAGAGGTCGGCACCTCCCTCGCCCTACCCACCACCATCACCTCCATCTTATCAGGATTGAGCTTCAGTCTGCTCTGCCGCATCCAATCTGCCACAGCCTCCAAACATTGGGAAAGCAATGAGACAGTGGGACCTGGGTTGGTCGAAAACGAGAGGTACATCTGAGTATCATCAGCATATTGGTGACCCCAAATCCTCTCACGATCTCCCCCAGGGGCTGCATATACACATTAAACAAAAGTGTAGACAGAATCGAACCCTGCAGAATGCCACCGGTCAAGGCCTGGGGGCTCGAAGTTTCAGCTCCCAGCACAACCCGCTGGCTTCTCCCTGAGAGGAATGAGTGGAACCACCGAAGGACAGCCCCATCCAGACCCCCCAGGTCTCGCAGCTGTCTCAACAGCAGTCCATTGTCCACGGTATCAAAAGCGGCCGAGAGATCTAGCAGGATCAAGAATGTAGAATATCCTGCATCCATCTCCCGGCGGAGATCTTCCACCACAGCCACCACCGCTGTCTCAGTACCATAGCCAGGGCGGAACCCAGATTGAAAAGGGTCAGGGAAACCGATACGGTCCAGATGCACCTAGAGCTGCAGAGCCACAGCCCGTTCAATAACCTTCCCTAAAAAGGGAAGATTAGAGACAGGACGGTAACTGGCGAGTGCGTCCACATCCAACAAAGGCTTCTTCAGCAGGGGGTGCACCACAGTCTCCTTGAGACTGGGCAACAACCTCTCCTGCCGAAGGGATGCATTAACCACCCTCTCCAGAACCGACCCCAACGTCTCCCTGGTAGCTTTTACCAACCAGGACAGGCACGGATCTAGTTCACAACTTGTGGCTCGAACAGACCCCAAGACATCCACCGCATCGGCCGACATCACTTCCTGAAACTCCGCCCAGAAAGATCGACCAGACGGTGCCTCCATAACCTCATGCTCCTCACCCACTGCTTCCAATCCGGTGTTGAAGTTACTTTGAATCTGAGCTATCTTGTCTGCAAAGTAGGTGGCAAACTCCTCACAGCGGGCCTGGGACAAGTCCCCATCCAGGCAGAGGGAGGCCAGACTGACCAGCCCCTGCACCACCCGGAACAGCTCTGCTGGACGCGACTTTGCAGACGCTATGAGGGCAGCAAAGAATTCCTTCTTTGCTGTTCTCACAGCCTCAACATAGGACTGCAAATGGGTCCTATGTAGAAGTCGGTCAGATTCAGGGCGAGTCCAACACCAATGTCACTCTAGTCTCCTGCCGGTAAACCAAGGGGCCCTGTGGTGACGAGACGGGGGCAGGGGACGTCTCGGAGCCACCCTATTGATGGCCGCCGCCAGCAAGATGTTCCAATGCTGTATCAGCACATCAACAGAGTGGCCGTCAGGGTCCAGGGATAACTCCCTCAGAGCCTCCTGGAACTGCTGTGGTTCCATCAGCCTCCAAGGGCAGACCAACCTAACTGGTCCATTCCCCTTCTGGAGGGGGTGCACTAGGAGGCTGCTCTGCAGGAGATAATGGTCCGTCCATGACAAGGGCATAAATTTCACATCCCCCACTAACGGATCACTTGCCTGAGCAGAAGACGAGGTCAAGGATATGTCCCCCCACATGAGTTGGGCAGTTGACCACTTGAGACAAGTCCATGGTTACCATGGCAGCTATGAACTCTTGCTCCACTCCTACAAGGCCGGCACTGACATGAGTGTTGAAGTCCCCAAGGACCACAGTCCTGGGGGAGTCCAGCACTACCTCCGAGGCCAGTTCTGCTAGAGCGGTAAGGAATGCTGCCCAACAGGAAGGGGCCCGGTATACCAGCAACACCCCAAGCTTGCTCCCAGCCAAATCAACCACCACATGGAGGACCTCCACACCTGGAATCTCCTGGACTGGATATCTCCTAACTGACCAGTCCTCCCTAAAAATAATAGCTACACCTCCCCTCTGGCCCCCCGTACGAGGCTGGTGCTGCACAGCATACCCGGCCGGCACAGGGTCCACCAGAACTGGCCCAGCCCCCTCGTCCAGCCAGGTCTCTGTAATGCACGCAAGGTCTGCTGCCCGATCCAGGATAAGATCCTGGATAGCTGGGGCCTTGTTCACTACAGACCTTGCGTTCAGCAGCATCAGCCCCCCACCGGTGGACCCTGTACCCTGATCCATCCTCATCCCTGGTGGGGGGGGGTGACTCTCCTAACCTCCACCAGGAACCTTGGTCCCCTGGGAGGACGAGTCACCTGCCCGTGAGGACCACACCATCCTCACCCCAGAACCACCCCTATAGCCGCTCCCTCCCCCCATCCACTACCTCCTGGCCCAAGCCTCTGGGCTGCCTGACCTGCCTTCGGAGCCCATATCCCCCCTCCTCCACCTTCCATCCCCTGGTGTGTCCCCTGCTGCCACCAGGAGTCAGTGCCAGAGACCCCACCCCTGTTTCCTCCCCGTTCCCCCCTCCTCTCCCCCTCCAGCCAAACCTCATGCTGCCACCAGAGGTTGGCATCACCCCCCCACTCCCCCAGCTCCCCCTGCCACAGAGAGCCAGG
>QEPC01012574.1:557655-575128 GCA_003113815.1 Sphenodon punctatus | reverse complement strand
AAAAAAATGCGGTACCCAGAATCCAGTAACTGGACCAGATTTACCGGGTCGAATCCGATAATGCCGGTACGCCCGGTACCGGCATTATCGGATTCCGGATTTACCGGTTTTCCCGTGCCTACTGACGTAGCTACCCAGGTTCACCCTTGCCTTGCTGTCTGGGGGTCCCCCTGTTGCTGCTCTGTACACCGGCAGCCTCCTGCATGCCCACGGCATCCTGCGCGCACCCTCGGACGTGGGGACCTTCCTGTGGGACCTGGGCTTGCTGTCCCCCGAGGTTGGTGGCCTGCTCCGGACCAGGGACCCCTCTGCTGTGGAGCTTGCCGCCCTTCAATCGGTGAGGGACCTTCCAGCTGTGCAGGCTGCAGCCGCCCGAGAGGACCTCCTCCTTCCCCACTTCCTGGAGGATACTCATATGTGCTCCCTAGGCTTCCAAAGGGGCCTGTTTGTGTGGGAGGGTCTAGCACCGGGGTTGCTGCCCCTGGAACGCTCACCGGACCATCCATGAGCGGCCCCTCACCGCCATCCGCTCGCAGCCACCCTGGTGCCCTGGACGGTGCATTGTCTCCCCCCCCCCAGTGCCTCCAATTGAGCTGTGAGCTGCCATCTGCATTGCTGCTGGCTGCCGCCTGGTTCCTTGAACCCCACTGCCCCCTCTGGGTGACTGCTGCTCCTTCCCGCTGGGGCTGCCCAGGTGCCTTTGCCCGCTCTACGTGGGTGCTCCTGTGCCCTCCTGTTGTGCTTCTCTTGCCCGGCCGTGGGTCCACCTGCGCCCCCCTGCTCTGTCTCTCTGTGCTTTGGGGGATCCTGTTCCCCTGGCACCAATAAAATACTGTTATGTGATGGTCTGTCCTGCCTTGCTTCTGTTGCTGCTGTGGCGGCTGGGTGCCCCCTCCCCTTGGCAGCCCTCCTGCCCCCATCTGTGTGGTTGTGTGCAGTGGGTGTGCTTGGTGTATACTGGTGGGCTCCGGGCCTGTGGGGTGGGCACTGGTTGCGTGGTGCGCTGACAGCGCATGGTGATCTTCTGCAGAAGTTGCCGATGTGCATTTTAGGTTATTATGCAAAGTTTGTGTTTTACAAGATAGTGATGTCCTGATATGCTGAAACAGTCCAAGATTATCTTCTTCTTTGCTCTAATTCCTTTTGCTCAAGGCACTTCACTGTCCGGGTGCAACTGGCCTTGCTCTGGGTGAGCACTTAATCATTTTAACCCTTACTATGCTTAAATCCCAACAAAAAATGCTACCTTGACAGTTCAGCATTATTTTTAAAACATACACAAATGGAGAACAAAGGCACTGAGTGAGCAAGAATGTATAGGAACAGAACACTTTTATTTTATTTTTTTTATTTTACTATAAAAAAATCTGTATTGGCACTTTTTCCTAACACGCACACAATAGTAGAAAGAAAATCAGTGAGTAGTAGAATTATGAATTTGCAACGGAGCAATAAAACACTAGTGGTAGTGACAGAGAACAGAACAAGTTGAATGTTCTCTTTAGGGGTGGGAATATCAGTATTGGATAAATCTGATACACCCGATAATCAGGTATATCGGATTAATCCAATAATCCGATAATCACCGGTATCGGCATACTGGATTTTTAACATTGGCTGCTTTACCGGTTTTTTTACATTGCGGCCATTGAAGTAAATGGTCACAATGTAAAAAAACCGGTAAAGCAGCCAATGTTAAAAATCCAGTATGCCGATACCGGTAAATCTGATACTGGGGAGATCCGATACCAATAAATCTGGTACTCTCCCCAGTGTCCCATCCCTAGTTCTCTTGCTCTTTTCATCATCTTTAGCTCTTCAAAATGAAGGTTCTAACAATGTTAGACCCTGTCTATGCTATAAATATGAACCAAGTTTATTACCAATTTGAGACATGGTCAACATTAAATATGGTTTGTCTTCACACACAACATGAACGATGATACTTGGGTTAGTGATCACAGAACTTTAATTTTTTTTATTTTTCAAATTTATACACCGCCCTTCCCACAAAGACTCAGGGCAGCTTGTAATCCATAAAACAAGAATCAAATTAATACAGTAAAACACTCCCTTCCTCCTCTCAAAACTCCCACCCTCCCCACAACCCTATCCAATAACCCAGACAACCCTTATTACCACACACCAAATGCTCTTTCAAATAAAAAAGTTTTACACCACCTCCAGAAGATGCTCAGGTTCAAGCAAACCTCCCGGGGAAGGGAATTCCATAAAACTGGGACAGCAACTGAGAACGCCCTCCCACGCACCCCTGTCCTACGGACAAGGGTAACAGATGGAACCTGGAAGAGGGTGCCCCCGGCCAACTGTAGGGGCTGCGATGGAATGTGGTAGGGCAGGTGATCTCTCAGATATATGGGACCCAGACCATTTAGGGCTTTAAAGGTCAAAACCAGCACCTTGGATTGTGCCTGGAATGCTATAGGCAGCCAGTGCAGACTTCAGAGAACAGGTGTAATGTGCCCCGAAAGGAGCCAAGCCACCACATCCTGCACCAGCTGCAGGCTCTGAACAGTCATCAAGGGCAGCCCCACATAGAACGTGTTACAATAATCTAGCTTTGAGGTGATGAAAGCATGGGTGACAGTGGCCAGATCCAAGTCAGAAAGAAAAGGCTTCAGTCTCCTCACCAGATGGAATTGGTGAAAAGTGTTCCTGGCCACCGCCGCAACTTGACAATCCAGGCACAGCAAGGGGTCCAAAGCTCTACAAGGCTGTGAACCTGATCAACCAAAGGGGGCCAGACCCCATTCAATGATGGGTGTTGGGACAAATTAAGCCCTGCACAGGTGCCATCATCACAATGAGGTCGCTTCCATCCTGAAGAATATTTCCTGAATCCAATATTTCCTGAAAAAACATAGTATCCGAGGTCTTGAACTGGACCCCCAAAACTGCAGCACACATCTAGCTTGGAGCTGGGCTTCTCCATAACTCTCAGTTTAGTCATCTGCTTGAGGAGCCTGTAGTGAGCGCACCCACCTGCAGGGGCTGCCCCTGTCTCGGAACTGCCGTCTGCTCTGACTCTTACCTTAGCCACCTGTTTGTGGAGACTGTAGTGAGCCTACCCTGCATATAGGGGCTGCCCCTGATTCCAGCACCGCAGCCAGGTTCAGAGTCTCCAGACCTGTGAAGCCTAGTCGGGAAGGAATGGTAAGTCCTTGGAAGCCTCAGTCCCCTCCACCCCAAGTCAGTGACCTCTTCCCCCATCCCTACCTAGGAATCTCACCTCCCACAATCCAGTAACTTCCCCTCCAAGCCAGAAACCACTTCCCCTCAAGTCAGCCCCATACCTCATTTCCCCTCCCCAAGCCAGCAACTCCCCTCATTTTAGTCCCACGTCCCATTTTACAAACCAGTGACCCCCCTCCTTAAGTTTGTGATACCCCTTCCCCCAAGCAAGTGAAACCCAGCGATATCCCCCAAACCAGACCCATGCCCAATTCCCCCCTGCCCAAGTGGGCAACCTTCTCTGAGTCAGACCCATGCACCGTTCCTCCCTCCCTGAGCTAACAACTTCCCCACCGAGCCAGCAGTATTCTTTATTCTCTCGCAGACCATTGTCCCTCCGCTTTTAAACTAGTAGCAGACTTAACCGCAGTTTTAATTGTATTTTCCTTTCTTTATAGACCTGTCAAACTTCTACGCCAAAATAACCCATACGTAGGGACCTGCATTCACTGTGTTTTCTGCATTGGCTGTAATGGGGGAAATGCAATGAATACAGGTAAAGATACAATAAGCATAAATAACAAAAATAAATACAAATGCTTGACCCCAAGCACAGCCCTAATGGAAAGCAATATTGTGACAGAATGGAAATTCTTTGGAGGATCAAGATCCTGGAGAATTGGAGCATTGGCCCTTTAAGAAGTCCAGATTGTGGGATGATTGAGTCATGCAACCTGCACCTGGACTGAGGAGGCAGTGTAAAACCCAGAAACCACCGGGAATTCAATGGTGAAAGAGATTAATGTGAAGAAGAAGGTGGAGAGTGAGATGTGAGAGAGAGCGTGGGGGGAACTGTGAAGCTAAATGTTACCACCAGGCTGAAGTAGAACCCTGATCCAAGGCTTAGTGGAGGCTTTGACATCCAGCAGACAGAACATAGGAATAACAGGTAGGGTCTGCCCAACGGGAGAGCTTGCTTTGGTGGAGCTGGGTGTAAGCTGCTCTGGGGAGGACACCCCTGGGGCCTCACATGTTTGTGGGACAAGCCCCTACAAAGAGAGGTATGGGACTGGCTGTGAGGGGAAGAAGGGAGACCGTGAGCAAAGGCTACTCCAAGCCAACCTGAGTAAACTCAATGTTGGAGAAATTAAGGGAGCATTGTGTGAGAGCTGCATAGCTAATTCCATATACAAGGGTGCTAACAAGCTACAAAGAGGATTGTGCACTGGCAGTTGCCACACAAAGGATTATTTTTTTTAAAAAACACCACCATACTATTGAGCTAAGGTCCTCTCCTGGCAGAATCCTACTGTGCAGGTAATACAGCAAAATGGTATTTGTTGTAACTCAGCTGACCTCTAATTTGTTCCTGCTTGAAGGGCAGTAGGTGACACTTTCTTTTGCCTACCATTAAGATTTTTATGCCTAGAACTGTTGATCCCTACTTCTGGATGAATTAACCTTCAAGGGGGAAGCTCAACACACAGTAACAGATGGAGAATAAAAGCAAAATTAGGAATTATTCCTAGGAGACCAGGGATAAATTGGGACAGCAGTTGAGGCCCATGTTCATAATACACGGGCATTATCCTCAGGAAGGATTGCCCTTTGTGATTTTTAAAATCTAAATGAAAAGCATTGCATGTTTCATACTATATCAAAGCACAGGAATGCTGAAGTAAATTCAGAGACTGTTGAAATGTTCTGAATGGAATAGAGAAGTGAGGGGAGGGAAGAAGGGTTTCAATTATTTTTTTTCAAAAACAAAAAATGTATGAAAATTCCATTTTTTTAATCCCAGTTTCTTTCAAAATACATTTCTACACTAATTTTAAATTAGTGCAAATGCCTACAAAGGGGTGGGAGAATGAAGAACAAAATCCCTTCTCTATGATTCCCATGACTTTATGCCTCCCACACTCTACCTTTAGATTGAGGTCATAGCCGAAACTTAAATATTGTTTTTAGGGACTACTAGACCTTTAAAAAATATCCTGAACTGTCCTATTTCCCAGGGTGTGTACAAAATCCCTGCTCTGCAATACTTGGATATTAGGTTACAATTGCACAGTACCACTAATACTGTAGGGATTAAACCTTTCAAGAATATTAAGCTCCAAAGTGATTTTTCATTTGATGGGGGAAGGAAAGTTCCTACGTGAACTCCAATTGGATTAGATAATCATCAGCATAAACTCTCTAAACAAGTACAATGTCTTTCATCCAGGTGGATCACAGAGTTTCACATACTACACAGCACCATTTATTTATATTTATTTATTTATTGAATTTTTATCTCACCTCTCTTGCTTACAGCCTGGCAACTCAAGGAAGTTAACAAAAATATATATTTTTAAAATCAATCCATAATACATTATTGCGTAACCAGAGGCCATAACAAATATAGACCACAAAAGAACACACAAAATCTAAGTACACGATACAAGCAAATATTAACAACAGTCCCCGGGTAAGGCGATAAAAGGAATAATTGATTCCAATATCTCTGTACGCAGATCTTTATACAGTGGAGAATCAAAAAGAATATGCCACCTGATGCCCACAACCTTTACAAAATCTCCAGTCATAGGGAATCTGTGATCTTCTACCCTCTGTGACTACTATGGGAAGAGTAGAAAATCTTGCAAACATAAAAGCAATCCTATTTGACCAGTTAGGAAGATTAAATAAATAAGAAGCCCCTTTTGAATTGACTGGTAGGAATCTATAAACTACTGAGATCTTCTGTTTGTTTATTGCTTCAGCCAGTGATTGTTTTTCTTGGTCTTGGGCTCTAGTTTTAATTAAATGGAGAGCAATGGAATATGACATAGAAGACAAATATTCCCTTGAGAAGCCTAGCTGGGAAAGTATGCCCGCTATTACCCTTTCCTCATGAGCCAGAATCATGCGACAGGAAAGCATAGCGAGCCAGGTAAGCCTGATCAGAGAAAAATAGCCGCAACCAGTACTTCAGTATATACATCTTAGCTACTGAGGCCAGTGAGGAAAACCCAAGTTCTGACCTTAAGAGGACAATTGGGGTGCTCTTTGGGACATGCAGTATTGAACCTATTTTGAACCCGGTCCAGGTCCGTACAGAGATTCAAACCCCAAATTGGCACTCCATACATCAATTGGGTGGGGACACCTTTGCCCTGAATGCCTTAATAATGCAGGGGTGGGGAACCTTTTCCCTCCTGGGGGCCACTTTGAAAGCTTGCATAAGCTCCGATGGCCGCACAGAAGTTGGGGTGGGGGTGTTTTAGGGATGCACTCAAGGACAGGAGAGCCCAAATCATGGATCTGTGCTATGGAACTCTCCCCTATCCTTGTGTGCATGCCCTCATCTCTGCTCCCTTCCCTTGAGCTCAGTTTTTCAGTGATTGGAGATAAGAACTGGATCCAAGGGCCATATCCAGGAAGTAGAAAGGGGCCACATAAAAACTTGCCGTGGACCGCATTTAACCTCTGGGCCTGAGGTTCCCCACCCCTGCCTTAATGGTGGGGAGGGCCATCCCCGCCCCCTTTGGAAAAATAAAAACGGAGAATGCCCTTACACAGGGTATCAGCCCAGGCATAGACAGTCTTCAAGTGCCTCTGCCATGACATTGTTCCAGGGGTTCCCCTGTCCGTCGGGGACTTGTAGGGACACAGCAGGCATGTTCTGCCCTGTTCCCCCATCCCCGGGGGGTGGGGGGTGCGGCCCATAGGGATCCGGCGAGACCGCTGGAATGCTCCTCAGAGCCGCTGCTGGCTTCTCCAACTGTGGCACCGCCCCGCGTTCCCATTGCCATGGCAGCGGACACAGACAGTGCGGCCCAGGAGCAGGGAGGGATTGGGTGCACTAGAGTACGCAGGCATGAGGAGACGCCGCAGGCTCCGCCCTGGCGCTCAGAGCACCTGCGCGGGCGTCTCAACAGCACTTAAGGGGCACGCTTGCCCTACTCACCTTGCCAGTAATCAGAGTTTCATGCCAGAGAGACTGGCCCTGGGTTGGAGTGTGACTAGCTGTGTAGATTGTGTATTGTGTTACTGTAAGTACTACTGGGTGTTTGTGAGGATAGCATGAGGGATAGTGTGTGGACCTAACGTGAGGGATAGTGTGCGGGAGTGGTGTGAGTGATAGTGTGTGGAATCATGTGAGGGAGGCTGTGGAACTGGGTTGGGGTTTATGTACTGTTTGTCTCCCCCTACCTGGGTCCCTATTCTTGTGCGTGTCCTGTCCCTTCCTAGCCCCTGATCCTGGGTTGTTCGTGTCCCCCTTGCCCACATGTTATCAGCCCCCTTCCATGTGTGTGGGTGCTAGTAGGGATGAGCGAATGCGGTTCGGAAGTTTGGCACGAACTTGGCCTGTTCGGATGACCGAACCCGAATCCGAACATGAACTGACCAAACCGAACTAGATCCGAACGTCAAAATGACTGAACAGTTCGGTCAGTTCAGATCGCGTTCGGGTGAGTTCAGGTGGCAAAAACATGTCACTGGAAGGCAAAACATGACAGGGAGGGGGAGTCAGCTGAGGAGCAGAATTTCAGACACCAGGGGTGGAGAGGCTTGGAGTAGCAGCCAGTCTGCCCAGTCACCATCCCTTTTTGCCTCAGACCACTCTCTTCGCAGTCTGCAATTGGCCATGGGCTAGGCTGCACGGAACCAATGGGGCTTGCGGTGAGGCGGGCGCAGCAAGAAACAAAACTGATTGCCTCCCCCCTTCCCAACACCTTCTAGCTAGTCACTGTTCCTGAACATCAGGTGTTTCAGAAGGCTCCCTCTCTCCCAGCAGTTTTTGTTCCTTCCTATTCCTAATTCATTGCCATCCTCCTCCTGTTTCACCCATCCAACCCATCTACCTCCATATTATCATTTACTTAGATTATATTAGATAGATTTAGGTGTTGTTTTTCATTTTTACCCCTCCCTGTATTCAATCTTCCTTCCTCCCTCCCCCTCCATTGAATCCTTTCCCTTTCCCTCTTATTCCATCCCTGATTCCCTTCCCCTGTTTTAAATTTGGGATTTATTTAGAGTAGGATTATTATTAGATTGATTTTCATTTCAGTTTTGTACCCCTCCCTGTGTTCTTTGTGTTTCCCCCTGTGTAATCTTGTATATATAGATAGATAGTTATTAGATAGATACTTACTAGATAGATATACATAGTAGTTAGCTTAGTTATAGAGATAGATAGAGATACAGTGTGTTTGTAGGACAAGGCCTTTGTACTTAATTATTAGGATATTCCATTTAGTTCAATTGGTTTAAGAATAGTTAATAGCAGTTAGATTTAGTGTAGAAATAGATAGATATAGATATATATTAAAAAAAACAGCCACTCCAGCCCCAGGACCCACCGTCAGGATTCTGGGGCCAAGTTACAGGCAGGGAGTGCTGTGGCCAATATGTATCCAGAAGCTGCCACTCTAGCCCCAGGACCCACCGTCATGGGTCTGGGGCCATCACAGAGGCACTGTCGTTCCACCGTATCAAGAAACAGTTACTCCAGCCCCAGGACCCACCGTCAGGGTTCTGGGGCCAAGTTACAGGCAGGGAGGGCTGTGGCCAATATTTATTCATTTATTTTTAAAATTATATCCCACCCCTCCTGCCCACAGGGCAGCCCGGGGCGGCGAACAATATTCAATACAAAACATTTTTAAAACAATTTAAACAATTTAAAACTATTTAAAATACAATACAATGTGGGGAAATCCCCAACCCCACCCCTACCCCTCACCAAAAGCCTGAGGGAACAGCCAGGTCTCACATACATGCCGAAACAGCAGGAGAGTGGGAGCCAACTGAGCCTCCTCTGGGAGCGAATTCCATACCACAGGGGCAGCCACCAAAAAAGATCTAACCTTGCCTGGGGAACCTCCAAAAAGGCTCCCACAAACGATCTCAAGGGTCGCATGGGCACATGGGGAGTGAGGCGGTCCCGCAGATAAGCAGGGTTCAGGCCGTGAAGGGCTTTAAAGGTTAAAACTAGCAGCTTGAACCTGGCCAGGTGCTTTATAGGCAGCCAGTGCAGAGCCTAGAGCACAGGTGTCATGTGCTCCCTGCGACCCGCCCCGTAAGGAGATGGGCCACGGCATTCTGCACCAGCTGCAGCCTCCGGACCAGCTTCGCGGGCAGCCCCACGTAGAGCGCGTTGCAGTAATCCAGCCTCAAGGTGATGAAGGCATGGATGACAGTGGCGAGGTCAGAGTCTGAGAGACACGGCTGAAGCCGCCGGACAAGATGTAACTGCTGACACACACTCCCCGCCATGGCCACAACCTGAGATTCCAGGCTGAGCCGTGAATCGTGGAACACACCCAGACTCCACACTTGAGAGACCATGGGAGGGCAAACCCCACCAACAAGAGGAGATTCAACCACCCCCAGGTCCCCCAAGCCCTCGCCCACCAACATCACCTCTGTCTTGTCCGGATTCAATTGCAGATGGCTCGACCTCATCCAAACCCCCACAGCTGACAGGCACTGGGAAAATAAGGAGACTGCATGGCCTGGGTCAATGCAAAAGGAGAGGTAGAGCTGAGTGTCATCAGCATACTGATGCCCTGAAACCTTCTCACGACCTCCCCTAACGGTTGCATATGGATGTTAAACAAGAGGGGGGACAGAATGGCAGCCTGCGGAACTCCACACATGAGGTCCCGGGGGGAAGACGTACACTCCCCCAAGACCACCCAGTGAGTTCTCCAGGCCAGGAATGAACGAAACCAGTCCAAGACCGTTCCACCAATCCCGGCACGGTCCCGCAGGCAAGTCACCAACACCTCATGATCAACTGTGTCGAACACCGCCGAAAGGTCTAGCAAGACCAGTAAGGTCTGATGACCCTGGTCCAACGCCAGACGTAGATCTTCAACCAAGGCCACCAATGCAGTCTCCGTACCATACCCAGGGCAAAACCCAAACTGGGAGGGATCAAGGAAACCAGTGCGGTCCAGATGTTCCTGGAGCTGCCATGCCACAGCCCGTTCAATAACCTTCCCTAAAAAGGGAATGTTAGAGACCAGCCGATAACTGGCAGGAGCATCAGCGTCAAGAGATGGTTTCTTGAGCAGGGGTCTAACCACAGCCTCCTTCAGGCATTCAGGCACCCTGCCCTCCCGAAGCCAGCAACCGCCTTAACGTCTCCTGGCTAGCTTTCACCAGCCAGGATGGGCATGGATCTTGCTCACAAGTAGTGCCAGGAATAGATCCCAACAAGGACTACACATCAGCAGGCGCCACCATCTGAAACTGATCCCACAAAACAGGATAGGACGGGGCATCCATAGACTCAAGATGATCCTCTGCAATAACTGCGGAACCGAAATCATGGCAGATGTGAGCGATCTTATCTATAAAGTACTCAATAAACCGGTCACAGCGGTCACTGGATTGCAGTGACCATATGCAGTTACCATATGGTAACCATATGGTACCATTGGTAACCATATGGTTACCACATGCGGTTACCATATTCTCAAGAGAGATCACTTCTGAATATGGTAGCCATATGGTAACCATATCGTTACCATATGCAGTTATCATATTCTCAAGAGAGGTCACTTCTGAATAGACTGAGGGTGCAGACGATTTTTTGAAAGAGGATTCAAGTTGGATATCCTCATATGCTAGATTGGATGTGACTGAGCAGGTGAAAATTCTGGATAGATTAAAGAGAGTACAGATAAACTAAAGAGTATTGACCCAGCCATTTGGTGTAGTCCTAGAAATTCTGAGTTGGAAGAATTAGAGGATCATTCTAGAAAGGCAGTGTCTATCCGGGAAAAGAATACCTTTATTAGCAACAAGGAACAAACAAGCGAGACCTTATTAAGCTCCCTGCTTCACCTGGAGGCTGACAGCTGAACTGACCTCGAGGGTGTTCTACTGTCCCACGATTAGGCTAATAACAGTGTAAGATTAGAAGATATGATAGAGGTAAATCTTGTTAAGCTTAAAAATGGAGCTACAGTCTGATCTCATCCCCGTGATAGAACTAGCTGACAGTGCGCAGTAACTACCATTGCAGAGAGATGAGAAATTGACCTTACTATCCTGGAATGTGGCAGGATGGAATTCTAAACTGCCTGATCCCGATTTTGTTAGCTTCATGCAGCGCCATGATCTGGTAGTATTACAGGAAACCTGGTCAAAATCTGAGATGTGCCTGCCAAACTTTGTAGCCTATACAGTCCTGGCCACTCCCGCGATTGGGCGAGGGAGGTCAAGTGGAGGCCTGGCCTTTTTAAATATCTTCTGCCTTAAAGGCTTCAATCCAACTATTAGCAACTTGCTCTGCTTTTGCAGTAGCCTGACTCATCTCTTTGACTAAAGGTTCTGCTATTATATTATGTTTTATATATATATATATATATATATATATATATATATATATATATATATTCCATCTGCCAATTCATCATATTTTGACCCAAAAGTTTGGATGGACCTGGAAGAATTAATTTCCAAACTTTCGGAGGAATATCCTGCCACTGGTATTATCATAGATGGGGATTTTAATGCCCGCTTAGGAGAATAATTAATTGAATTTACAACAGGGGATATGGATGAATATTCCCCCCTATATTTAGGGGCTCTTCATGCTTCAAATGATAGAGGATCTAATAGTTCTGGCAAGGAGCTGCGACAGTTATTGGATAGTTTTGGATTTACTATTTTAAATGTCAATACACCAGGAGATCTCTATGGGGAATTTACATTTTTAGCCCCAACAAGAATGAGTATCGTAGATTATATTATGGTCTCAGATACAATGCTTCTTTATGTTCATGATTTTTTCATCCCGCCTGAAACTGCATCTGACCACCAACCTTTAGTCTTACAACTGGTGATGCCAGTGGCACCTGGCCAGATTTGGGATGCTCCAATTACTGAACCTAAATCCACCAATGAGGTAATAGAATGGTGGGTTAGATGGTCACCACAGCTGGGAGAGTTATTATCACAAATTTAAAAATCAGACCCCTTCTGTTCACTTAAGAAAGCAATTTAGATAAGTCAATAATTTTGAGTTTCATCCAGTTAGTGGATGCTCTCAGACCTTACTTGGTGACCTTTTCTAAATTTAGATCACAGCCAACCAAGGGAAAGGCTGGCTGGTACAATACACAATGTCGTACAGCCAAGGAAGAACTTAAGAGGCAGATACATCTTCTAAAAGGGAGCATTAAGAGGACTGATCCACAGGATTATTTTCATGCCAGAAGAAAATATAAATCCCTACTGAAAGCCAGGAAGCAAATCCCTACTGAAAGCCAGGAAGCAGGCCCATTACAAAGAGGCGTGGAGGGCACTTGACCTTGCAGCCCGTGAAAAAAATGTGGCTAAATTCTGGAAACTAATAAACCAATCCAGATCTATGGTGGCCCCTTCAATAGGAGCATGTATCCCTGCTGGTGAATGGGAGGACCATTTCCAAAAACCTTTTACCGCTTCTTCATTTCCAATGTATGCGTTGCAGTTATCCCCTCCTGAGGAATGTCCCTCCTGGGCCTCTGAATTAGCAGAAGAAGTTGAGCCACTAAGGCCACTTTTACACGAGGTGCAAAAGATGCACCTCTAAATCTGCGCCTGCACATCTGGTGGGGGCACCTTTAGATTGGACCACCTGGAGTTGAAGCGGGCTGGCGCGGCCAGCATTGGAGCAGTCTGCCCATCTAAAAGCACCCACTGTCTGGCCAAGTTTACAATCTGCATAGAAAAAGCCAGCTATACAGCGGCGAGGGAGAAGCAGTCACACAGGGGGTGTTTACATGTCCCCTGCACTACTGGAAGTGATGTGCTGCCCACTCTCGGCAGCGGCTGGAGACACGAAACTTTGAAGAGGCGCGTTCTGAAAGCCTCACTTCATAGGTTTTCAGAACACGCCTCTTCAAAGTCCCGCGACTGCAGCCGCCACCGAGAACAGTAATGTAAACACTTCCCACGTGGCTTTCTTCTTGAATGTGGGACTCTGGAGGAGCTTCTAGTAAGTAAGTAAGTAATATAGTTTATTGATTGACCACTTGGGTCTTTTCAGTATATATATATATATATGAAACAAGTACAACGTCAAATTCAAATACCAACTGGTAATCAAAAATATATACAACTTTAAAATTCCAGTTATTACCCATTGGGGAAATTTTGCTTACTACACAACACTAAAAAGCAGAATCTGGCAACTCACTTTGGGAGGAGCTTCGAAGCACCTTGTATAAAAGTGGCCTTATTCTTCAGTTGAGATCTTCAGCGCCCCCGGAATAGACTGTACCATCTCAAAAGTTCTGAAAATTAATGTCTCCTGGTGGGCCCCAGTGTTAGCCAAGTTATTCACTGAAATTAACCAGACAGGAGAGGTCTCGCCTGATTGGCACAAAAGCATTGTGGTTCCCATTTTTAAAAAGGGAAACCCAAATAAACCAGCAAATTATAGACCTATAAGCCTATTGTGCATAATAGGAAAGCTTTATTCAAATAAAGCTAACATACAAATGTAATACAATATAAATATACAAAAATGCATTTAAAACCCAAAACTGTAATGCACAAAAAAATAGAATCCAGATCTGTGTGAAAAGGTAACCCCACCCCACTCCACCCCCTGCCAAAAGAGTCCGGTTTTACAGCTTCATCAGAAGGCAAGGAGCTCTGGGCTGAGACGAATCTCTGCCAGCAGGGCATTCCATAGCGACTGCACAGCTGTTGAGAACATTCTCCTGTCATTTTGGACCCACTGATAGTGCAGGACCTCCAGGAGGGCGCTCCCAGATGAACGCAGGGGCCACCCAGGGTTCTAGGAGGTGAGGCAATTCTTCAGGTAGGCAGGGCCCAGGCTGTGTATTTTATTTATTTATTTATTTATTTATGTACAGAATTTTTACCCCGCCTCTCCTGCACATGCAGCTCAAGGCAGCTTACAACAGAATTTAAAATATCACTAATAACCGTAAATAACATATAAAATCCATAAAACAAATCAAAAGGGGGTTAGCATAAAACTCTACCCATCTCCCTCACCAAAAGCCCGGCAGAACAACCAGATCTTGCACTGAGGTCGAAATGAGGTGAAGTCTAGGGCCACCCGAGCCTCTGCAGGAAGGGAGTTCCACAGCCTAGGAGCAGCTACCGAGAATGCACTCTCCATCATGGCCCCCAGGACCACCCAAGGGACATCAAGATGGGCGCTCATGGCAGATCACAGGGGTCGATCCAGGACACGGAGTGTGAGGTAATTATGCAGATAGGTGGGGCCTAGACTGTATAGGGCTGTATAGGTAAGTACCAACACCTTGAATGGGGCTGTAAGACTATAGGCAACCAGTGCAGAGCACAGAGCACTGGTGGCATGTGTTCACGGTGACCTGTCCCTATAGGGAGGTGGGCCACTGCATTCTTCACTAGCTGTGGTCTCCAGACCGTCCCCAAGGATAGCCCCACATCGAACGTGTTACAATAGTCCAGTCTTGGGGTGATGAAGGCATGAATGATAGTGGCCAGGTCAGCATCTGAGATGTACGTCCGAAGTCACCGCACCAGATGTAACTGGCGAAAAGCACTCCTCACCACAACTGCCACCTGATGTTCGGCCCGTGCGCCTAGATCGAACCCCACCACCGACATGACTCCGCAGTGGGGAGTCGCTGCCCAGTCAGATTCTGGAGATGTCTGTTTGCTGAAAGGGTCTCTGCTTCTTGTCTCACTCTCTATGACCCAGGGAAGCCGGCACCACCACTGTAAATATGACAATAGACAGAAGTTTCCAGAAAGTGTGGCAACCACATGCCGGCTCCACATGCGACTTCTGTTTCCTCCTTCGAGCATTCTCGAACCCTTCCCGCCCAATAAAAATCCTGAAAAACCGGTGACATTTACATTGTCATGACGACTAGGACGCCATGGATTCCACCTTCCAAGGAGGTGTAGGTTTCAGTTAGTGGCTGCTTGTCAAAGCGGCATCCTGAGAAAGAGCAGGGGGCGCAGTAATAAGATTGTGCATGCGCACTAGTGCTTTTCAGATGGTTTCAAATCTTTTTGGTGCCTTGCTAGTCTGTCCCTGTGGGAGCTTATGCTGTGCAGCTGTTGTGTGACGGGGGTGGTGGTGCGTGAGGGCGCTGTCATTAGCGCGTTATAGAAAGCGCTGCTAGCTCCTGCCTGGAGGCATGACAGTTATAGTCTTGCTGTCCCAGCCTCCTGGGCAGCTTGTCCCTTGGGGTGCCTCTGGAATGCCTCCAGCGCCCTCCCCTTGCTCCTGTTGTTTCCCAGGCCTGCTCTCCGAGCTTAGGTGTTTTTAAACAAGCAAAGTTATTGGTGAAGGGCGGTGGGTTGTGGCTGCTGAGTGGCACTGCTGAAGAGCACCCACTCAGGTGGAGTGCATAGGAAGCTCTTGAGCCAACATTGCCACCTTAAATTTGGCTGGCCCAGTACAGAGTACTCTGGATTTCCCGGCAGTGCTCCATGGGTAGGTGCTCCGATTCCTTTAAAAACACTCCTTATATGAAACAGCAACCAGTGTTACACTGGAGAGCTACCTCTCTTGCCTCCAAGTAGGTGTGGAGCTCATTCCTTCCCACCTTTTGGACCTGGGGGAGGGCTGGTAGGATCAGTGAAGGAGATGTGCTAGTGGAAGAAAGTACTGAACTTTTCTAGGATAGCAGAGGATTGCATAGAGGACAGTACTGGAAGGCACAACCAAGCAATAGTACTCAGAATTGGGAGGGGCAAGCTCCTCTGGGTGTGTGTAGAAAGTGTGGGGGTGTGGGGATGTGAGAAGGAGCACAGCTAGTAATCACCTAGCTCCACACTGACTAAGCTGGAACAATTTCCAAAATGATAACAGGAGGAAGAGAGTTGGGGGAGCAACAAGAAAGTGTGAAGGGATAGAGGAAGCAGGTTGTGTATGTGGTAGGGGTGGGGCTTTGACATGACAGACGAAGAAAGAGAAACATGGTTTAAGAAGTTTGAGAACTGTTGCACCCAAACACGACCCCTTCTCTCTTGTTTTTATTATATTATCATGTATTTCTATAGCGCAACAATGTACCTGGCGCTATACGATCAACAATAGACAGGTCCCTGTCCCTGTTGGCTTACAATCTAAGCAATGAGAGGACACAAAGGGGAGGCAAACAGTGGGAAAGACAGGAATATATATAAGAAGTTGTGAACGGGCATGTGCTTAGCTCAGTTACAGGGGAGAAAGAAACAAATGCATTGAAGTTGCAGGTACATGTGCTTAATTTATTTATTATTTGAATTTCTATGCTGCCCTTCCCACAAGGCTCAGGGCAGCTCACAATCCATAAAAAAAAGTTAAAAACATTAAAATTCATACCAAAAAACACTGTCCCCTCAAACCCTCATCCTCCCCACAACCCCATCCAGAAACCCAAACCAAACCCCACCTATCTCTGCCTGCCAAAAAACTTTCCAAATAAAAATGTTTTGCACTGCCTCTGGAATACAGCCAGGCTTGGCCTCAAGTGAACCTCCTGGGGAAGGGAGTTCCACAACATACAGGACACCCTCCTGCACACCTCCACCCCATGGACAATGGTAACAGATGGAATGCATAGGAAGGAGGGTGCCCTCGGTCAACTGGAGGGGCCAGAAAAAGACATGGTAGGACAGACGGTCTTTCTGATATTGTCAGGGTCCATCAGCAGTGGGGGAAAAAGCAACGGTGGTTAGGGGCGCGGAGACGAATTAGAGGCCATGCGGCTATGCCGCGGCGTTCCCCGCTACCTCAGGAGGCCACACCCCCACGCAGCGCCAGGGCGGAGCTGGGAAGAGCGTCGCCACGCTCTGACCACGTGGAGGACAGGCTGCCGCAGCAAACAGAAGCGGCAAGCACTGAGGAAACCCTTCAGGGGCCGGGCACGCCGCCGATAGGGAGCACAGCTGGGAAAGTAAGGGCGGGGCCAGAAACAACACGGAGACGCTCAGAGCGGCTACGCCTCAAGGCGGGGCCTCCATAGGGGTATATAAGGAGGGCCAGTCTCATTAGGGCGGTGCCGGTGAACAGCATAGCTGAGAGACTGGCCCCAGCGTTGGAATACTAAGGATTGTTGCAGAGAAGGAGACGGAGTGTGCGTGTTGGTGTGTGCGTGAGGTGTGCGTGTGAGAACGAGTGTGGGAGAAAGGTAAGAAAGGAAGTGGGCTACGGGGTGTGGGTGGTGTGTGTGGAACGTTGGGAGCACGATCCCCCTCTGGGCCCCTGTGACAACCTCCCTGTCTGTGTGTGTGTATCTCGGTGGCTTCCCTCCCTACAACCCCGGGAGTCTTT
>QEPC01012574.1:537057-557045 GCA_003113815.1 Sphenodon punctatus | reverse complement strand
TTTCAAATTCAGCCCCTTACCTACCCTACTGATGAGACTAAGGTGGCCTTTATCATTGGGCATCTCGAAGGGTTGGCCCTCGATTGGGCCACACCATTGCTAGTTAAGGAAAGCCCCTTGCTCAAAGATTACCAAGGGTTTTTAAGGGAGTTTCAGTTCCTTTTTGACTATCCCCACCGGGTGAAGGATGCGGAGGCAGCGATCATGATCCTAAAACAGGGAAGGGGGCCACTCTTAGACTACGTAACTAAATTCCAGCATTTGGCGGCAGAATTAGATTGGCCCGACCAGGTACTTAAGGTCCTATATCGAAAAGGCCTTAATGACGAAATAAAGGACCAATTATCCATGACAGATGTACCGCCCACGTGGGCCAAACTGGTAAATCTGTCCTGTCAAATCGATGACCGCCTGACCGAGAGGCGACGAGAACGACGGCAAGAAGCCAGTAGAATGTGGCCAATACGCCCCATCGGGGCAAGTTCAGGACCCAATGAAGGCCGGCGGCTTGATTCCCCCGAACCTATGCAGTTGGGCGCTTCCAGGGGACCACTCTCGGCGCAAGAAAAAGAACACCGCCGCACCGAGCGACTATGTTTTTACTGTGGAATTGCAGGGCATTTCTCCCGAGAGTGTCCGCAGTTGCCTCTAGAGCGGCGACGGGCGGGAAACGAGAAGAACCGGGTGGGCAGGGGGAGCCCCGGTGAGTAGTCTTACCCCTTCCCACCTTTGCGGTGTCTATCTCTCCCCGCGCACCGACCACTTATGTGTACCCCTGACACTGACTATAGCCCCTAACCGCACTTTAGTAGCATGGACCCTTATTGATTCTGGGGCCTCTGGGAACTTTATTGACGAGGGCTTCGTGCAGCGATATAAGATTCCCCTTAAGAACAAGAAGTTCCCAGAACCCGTTTATTCTATTGATGGATCCCCCCTGAGATCGGGGCCCATTTCCTATCACACTCAGCTGATGTGTGCAACCTTGGGCACGCACCAAGAAGAACTAGGGTTAGACGTAGTTCGCACCCCTGCCTTTCCAGTGGTGCTAGGGGTACCATGGTTGAGGACTCACAATCCAAAGATCGATTGGCAGCGACGGCAAATAACTTTCGATAACCACTCCTGTAGCACCCATCTGCAGCAGCAACCGGCCGCCAGGACGGTAGCAGTCACCACGGGACGGGTAAACACTGCAGTGAACGCCTTACCGCACCAGTACCAAGACCTCCAAGCTGCATTTCGGGAACAAGAAGCATTGGAATTACCTCCCCACAGAGAGTATGACTGTCCCATTGACCTGTTACCGCAAACTGCACCGCCGTACGGGAGAATCTACGCGCTCTCCGGCCCGGAACTACAAACCCTCAAAGGGTACATCGACGCTAATATTGCTAACGGATTCATCCGACCCTCCAATTCCCCTGCAGGGGCACCCTTGTTCTTTGTGCCTAAGAAAGATGGGGGGTTACGGCCGTGCATAGATTATCGGGGACTCAACGCTATCACGGTTAAAAACCGTTATCCCCTACCCTTAATTCCTGAATTATTGGATAGGCTACATGGTGCTTCTATCTTCACCAAGCTAGACTTACGGGGGGCCTACAATTTACTCCGAATACGGGAAGGCGATGAATGGAAGACCGCCTTCCGCACCCGATATGGGTTATTCGAATATCTGGTAATGCCCTATGGCCTGGCCAATGCGCCGGCCACGTTCCAGCATTTAATCAACGACATATTTCGCGACATTTTGGACCTTTATGTCGTCGCGTACTTGGACGACATTTTGGTCTTTTCCCAGACGATGGAAACTCATGTACAACATGTCCGAACAGTCTTAACCCGCCTGATACAAAATAAATTATACTGTAAAATGGATAAATGTGTTTTTCACCAGCAAGTGGTTCCCTTTTTGGGATTCATCATATCTCCTCAAGGAATTAGCACGGACCCCGAAAAAATCCGTGCCATTGTAGCATGGCCACCACCGGGGGCCGTTAAACCCTTACAGCGATTTTTGGGGAGTGCGAATTATTATCGCCAGTATCTCCCCAACTATGCACATTTGACGGCCCCCCTAACCAAGCTACTAAAAAAGGGAGTCGCATATCAATGGGGGCCTGAGCAACAACAGGCCTTTGAAGAAATCAAACGGGCCTTTACCCAGGCCCCTATATTGCAACACCCGGACTTCTCCCTCCCCTTTATCGTAGAGACCGACGCATCAAGCATGGCCCTTGGGGCTATGCTATCACAACAACCACTAGGACACACCATGCCTCTGCCTTGCGCATTCTACTCTAGGCAATTATCGGCGGCTGAAAAGAACTATACCATTCTAGACCGGGAGTTGCTAGCCATCAAAGAAGCCTTTGAGAATTGGCGGCATTACCTAGAAGGAGCAACGTTCCCAGTCCGAGTAGTCACCGATCATAAAAACCTTGTGTATTTGCAAACGGCCCACATAATGAATGCAACACATGCACGATGGGCCCTGTTTTTTGCCCGGTTCGTGTTCCAAGTGTCCTACCGACCAGGCAGGAACAACGTCATTGCAGATGCCTTGTCTCGATATCCCGAAACTACACCAGAACCGGCGCATCGAGGGGAGTTGATTTGGAAAACTCAACACCTTCTTGCCGCGGGACTCACGCTCCAGCAGTTTCAGCGTCTCACACGAAGGGACCCACTCCTGTCAAAAACAATGGCCGCAGAAGGAACCCTACAACAAGGAAACACTCCTACAGTGACAAGCGTTCCAAGCGCTGCACGACAGGAAGTATTGAAGGCCCACCATGATGCACCCCTTGCGGGACACCCAGGTCAAAAACGCACCTTACAGCTGTTGCAGCGATATTTTTGGTGGCCATCCATGAAACAAGATGTCGTAGCCTATGTACAAGGGTGCAAGATGTGCGCCTTAACCAAAACGCCTCGGGCAAAACCCGTGGGACTCCTCCAATTAACATCCTTGCCCCAAGGCCCGTGGCAAAAGATTAACATGGACTTTATCGTTGAACTTCCTCCTGCAAAAGGACACACTGTTATTCTCGTGGTGGTGGACCAGTTCACAAAGATGGCCCACTTTATTCCCTGTAAACAACTACCTACGGCCACGCAAACCGCAATGTTGATCATCCAACACGTCATCAAACTTCATGGACTTCCATCGGTCATTGTCTCGGATCGAGGGTCTCAATTTGTTGCCCGATTCTGGAAGGCATTATTCAACGCAGTACAAGTCCGCCTGACCCCCACCACGGCTTACCACCCTCAAGCCAATGGGCAGGCTGAAATAACCAACCAATCCCTGGAACAATATTTACGTTGTTACGTTGACTATTTGCAAGATGATTGGATGGATTATTTGGCATTGGCAGAATTCGCATAAATAATGCTCCTCATGCTTCTATAGGAACGTCACCTTTTCACGTGAACTATGGCTACCACCCCCGGTTGTTATTACCTGACCTTCCGGCCATCTCTGTACCGGCGGCTGGAGCAATGTTACGTGTCTTACGGGAATGTCATGACCATGCTCGTGTTATGTTACAGAAAGCTCGGCAGCAATATAAACGGACCGCGGACCGACACCGCCTACCGGCTCCAACCTTCGCCGCGGGAGACTTAGTATGGGTCGACAGGCGACATTACCCGTCCCTCCGGCCTTCAGCAAAGCTAGACCTTCGATATATGGGACCCTTTCCCATCCATCATCAGGTAAACCCGGTAACTTATCATGTTTCGCTGCCGCCCCATGTCCGTTGTCACCCGGTATTTCACGTATCGCTCCTAAAACCGGTGCATGCACCTCCCTTCCCTGAAACCTCTCCGCCGGCGCCAATAATCGGCATTAATGACCTCCCTGAATATGAAGTTAAAGCCATTCTCGATGCCCGCCGGAATCACGGTTCACTCCAATATCTCATAGATTGGAAAGGTTATAGTGTGGCAGATCGTTCGTGGGAGAAGGCCTCCGATGTGCATGCCCCCCGCTTAGTACACGCTTTCCACCGTCGCTTTCCCACAAAACCCCGCCCGGGGGGGGCACTGTCAGGGTCCAACGGCAGTGGGGTAAAAAGCAAAGGAGGTTAGGGGCGCGGAGACGCATTAGAGGCCATGCGGCCACGCCGCGGCATTCCCCGCTACCTCAGGAGGCCACACCCCCACGCAGCGCCAGGGAGGAGTTGGGAAAAGCGTCGCCACACTCTGACCACGTGGAGGACAGGCCGCCGCAGCAAACAGAAGCGGCAAGCACCGAGGAAACCCTTCAGGGGCCGGGCACGCCGCCGATAGGGAGCACAGCTGGGAGAGCAAGGGCGGGGCCAGAAACAACACGGAGACGCTCAGAGCGGCTACGCCACAAGGCGGGGCCTCCATAGGGGTATATAAGGAGGGCCAGTCTCACTAGGGCGGTGCCGGTGAACAGCATAGCTGTGAGACTGGCCCCAGCGTTGGAATACTAAGGATTGTTGCAGAGAAGGAGACGGAGTGTGCGTGTTGGTGTATGCGTGAGGTGTGCGTGTGAGTACGAGTGCGGGAGAAAGGTAAGAAAGGAAGTGGGCTACGGGGTGTGGGTGGTGTGTGTGGAACGTTGGGAGCACGATCCCCCTCTGGGCCCCTGTGACAACCTCCCTGTCTGTGTGTGTGTATCTCGGTGGCTTCCCTCCCTACAACCCCGGGAGTCTTTCCCCCCAATTCCTTCACGACCCCGTTCACATTGTGTTGCGAGATCCCCAACTTATTGCACGTGTCAGGTGTGTGTGGTGATATTGGGGATAGGTGCTGTGATTACAGCCCCACGGCCGGTGGGGGCAATCCTCAGGGCCTTGCTGTTTCCCCCCCCCTATGATGACATAGGCCACGTCTCTCTTGCAGAGGTTTTGGGCCCTATACAAGCCTGAGGGGTGTCTTACCATTCATAACGAGGATTGCCTACAACGGCCTGGGTTCCGTGTTGCTGATAGTTAGGTTGGGCTGCGAGGTACCATCTCCCTCTCTTCATAACCCCCCTACCCTAACAGATATAAAAGGGCTTTAAAAGATCAAAGCCAGCACCTTGAATTGTGCCCACTATAGGCAGCCAGTGCAGACTTCAGAGCACTGTATAATGTGTTCCTGGTGACTGGTCCCCGAAAGGAGCCAAGCTGCTGCATTCTGCAGCTTCCAAACAGTCATCAAGGGCAGCCCTATATAGAGCGCATTGCAGTAATCTAGCCTTGAGGTGAGGAAAGCATGGATGACACTGGCCAGATCTGAATCAGAAACAAAAAGGCCACAGCCTCCTCACCAGATGGAGTTGGTGAAAAGTGCTCCTGGCCACTGCCGTCACCTGAAAATCTAGGCACAGTGAGGCTACTAAAGTTGGAAATGCAGTAATAATGAGTGATTTCAATTACCCTAATATTGACTGGTATGGATGAATGTCTCCCCAGGGTGTGATGCAGAGGTAAATTTCTAGATGCCGTAAATGACTGCTTCTTGGAACATCTGGTCCTGGAACCTATGAGAGGAGGAGCTACTTTGGATCCAGTCTTAAGTGAAGCGCAGGACTTGGTGCAAGGGTTTACAGTGGTAGAGCCGCTTGCTAATAGTGATTATAATAGAATCAAATTTGATATAGCTATAGGAGGGAGATTTAGCAAAAAAATATCACCATAACTTTTAACTTTTAAAAAGGGAACTATGCAAAAATGAGGAAACTAGTTAAAGGGAAATTAAGTAGTAGTAGTATAATTTATTGTTTGCGCCGTAGTCATAACAAAATTCCATCACAATCAATCTCCATACAAAATATAAAATATAAATATAGAATGTACAATCTAAACGACACAAGTAAAAATATTCCACTAAACTTTACATAAAATAAGCCCCCATTAACAATATCAAAAACATAAATACAGGGCGACATATCCTTAACATAGCATATAATAACCTCGTGAGGCTCCCTGGACAACTCGTCCTACAAGATGACAACATACAGCAATAAAAATAATTTAAACGTAAGATCACTATATAACAAAACCACACTCCTAAACCTTATTATGACTGTGGGGGGGGTGGGGCGGGGAATACCAAGACTAGTCCAGGGCTGGTGGTCTAACATAACTATATCTAATTGTATAGTTAGATCAATGCAGGCTACAGATAAATCCAGGAGCTCTGCAATCGCCCACCCATAATTGGAACACATCAATGCTTCTCTCAATAAACCATATACGTACATACGAGAAAGCATAGATTCAAAGAAAAAAAATCCACCATCCTAGCCCTTCAATTTTACACAGCCAAGTGCGCATCCGCTTGGGCTGGTCTAAGCCTGATAAAGGTTTTGCACAATCTCGCGGCAGCTCTTGACATAGCCGTATTAGAACGACTGAGGAACCTCCTTAAGGGTAGACCTGAATCTGGCCCACCCTCACCATGGAGGTAACAGCCCAAGAATACCTCTCTTGGACCCCGGAGTCTATTTCAGGGAGGACGCATAACTGACAGCGCCTTTTCTTTCTCAGGATTCCCCCCCCAATGACCCTCCAACATGGCGGACAGATATACATTACATCTAAAACATGAAAAAGCTCTACGGAGTTCATAGTCCTGCCATTGATACAAATAATTTGGGTCACCCCTTAACAAACACGGGGGGAGGTACTCGGGCGCAACTTTCTGGTTAGAAAGAAGAGAGGCTTCATTTTTGAGATCTTTGTCCATTATCCTTCTCCTTATCAGAGACATGACACTCTCTGGCCCCAGGTATCCCAGAACTTCCCTAGAGAACCCCAGGGATTTCAGCCGCTCCTCCACCTGCCCCGACCAAGAATAAAAAAAAACGGCATCAACCACCATACTGAGCAGGGAGATCCCCTGAGGGGGAAACAGGACCACTTTAACCCAGTACTTCAGCAGCACCCGAAGTGCTCAAGGGAAATTAAAAGGAGTAGTTGCAAGCATTAAATGCATAGAAGAGGTGTGGAGATTATTTAAAAACACCATCTTGGAAGCGCAGATTAAATGTATTCCGCAAATTTAAAAAAGGTAGCAAGAGTACTAAATGTTTGCCAGTGTGACTAAATGGGGAGGTGAAGGAGGCTATTAGAGCAAAAAAAACATCCTTTTAAAAAATAGAAAGTTAGTCCTAATGAAGAGAATAGGAAAGAGCATAAGCATTGCCAAATTGGATGCAAAAGTTAATAAGACAGGTCAAGAGGGAATTTGAGGAACGACTTGCTAAACATGCAAAAATAAAAACTTCAGATACATCAAAAGTAAGAAGCCTGCCAGAGTCAGCTGGGCCATTAGATGACCAGGGGTGAAAGGGGTGCTCAGGGAAGATAAGGACATTGCAGAGAAGCTGAATGAATTCTTTGCTTCTATCTTCACCGCTGAGGATGTTGAAGAGATACTCACACCAGTCCAAGTCTTTTTAGGCGATGAATCAGAAGAACAGTCCCAAATAAGTGTGACTCTGGAGGAGGTTCTGGAGCAAACTGACAAACTGAATAGTATCAAATCACCAGGACAAGACGGTATTCATCCCAGAGTTCTGAAGGAACTTAAATATGAGGTTGCAGACCTATTATTGGTAATTTGTAACCTATTGCTTAAAATCGGCCACTGTACCAGAGGACTGGAGGGTAGCGCATGTAATGCAGATATTTGAAAAGGGCTCCAGAGGTGATGGAGTCTGACATTGGTGCCCGGTAAACTGGTGGAAGTGGTTGTTAAGAACAAAATTACTGAGCATATTGATAAACATGGCTTAATGGGGAAGAATCAACATGAATTTAGGAAAGGGAAGTCGTGCCTCACTAGCCTATTGAGATTCTTTGAGGGTGTAAATAAGCATGTGGATAGGGGTGAGCCAGTTGATAATGTATCTGGACTTTCAGAAGGTGTTCAATAAGGTCCCTCATGAGATACTCTTGAGGAAATTAAAGAGTCAAGGCAGAGGGAGTGTCCTATCTTGGATTGGCAACTGGTTAAAAGATAAGAAGCAAAGAGGAGGACTAAATGGTCAGTTTTCACAGTGGAGAGAAGTAACTAGTGTAGTGCCCCAGGAATCTGTACTAGGACCAGTGTTGTTTAAGATATTCATTAATTATCTGGAGAAGGGAGTAAAGAGTGAGGTGATCAAATTTGCAGATGACACAACGTTATTTAAGGAGGTAGTTAAAACCCAAGCAGACTGTGAAGAATTGCAGGAGGATCTTGCAGGACTGAGCGACTGGGCATTCAAATGGCAGATGAAATTTTATGTGGACAATTGTAAAGTGATGCACATAGGGAAAAATAACCCAAACTATATGCATACAATGCTGGGTTCTAAATTAGGAGTTACCCCTCAGGAAAGGGATCTTGGAGTCATTGTGGACAATACATTGAAATCTTCAGCTCAGCGTGCAGCGGCTGTCAAAAAAGCAAAACCGGAATGTTAGGAATCATTCAGAAAGGGATAGAGAATAAAACTGAAAATATTGCAACGCTTCTATACAGTTCTATGGTATGACCGCATCTGGAGTATTGTGTGCAGTTCTTGTGGCTCCATCTCAAAAAAGACGATGTAGAACTAGAAAATGTACAGAGAAGGGCAACAAAAATGATCAAGGGTATGGAATGGCTCCCGTATAAGGAGAGGCTTGATATGTTATGGCTCTTCAGCTTGGAGAAGAGACAGCTCAGAGGGGTTATGATAAAAGTTTATAAAATCATGAGAGGTGGGGAACACGTAAATAGGGAGCAGTTATTTACCCTCTCTAACAGTACTAGAACAGGGGGACACTCCATGAAAATTAACTGGTAGCAGATTTAAAACAAATAAGAGAAAGTATTTTTTCACTCAGCACAGAATTAACTTGTGGAATTTACTGCCAGAGAAAGTGGTCACGGCCAGTAATGTAGCTAGTTTTAAAAAAGGGATTGGATAAGTTCTTGGAGGATAGGTCCATTAATGGCTATTAGCCAAGTAGGTTTTGGGAACATAACCTCTTACCGTTGGGGGCTGGAACAACAGGGAATGGATTGCCTATTGTGACCTATTGGGTAGTTGTCCCAAGAAAAAGAGATTGGCCACTGTCGGAGACAGGATGCTGGTCTTGGTGAACCATTGGGCTGAACCAGTATGGCACTACTTGTGTTCTTGTGATCCAAACGTACTCTGAGGCTGTGAACCTGAATGGCCAAAGGGGGCTGGACCCCATCAATGACAGGTGTCCTAATCCCCTCCAAGTCACTAGACTGGCCAACCATCATCACTTCAGTCTTGTCAGGATTCAGCTTCAGTTGGCTCACCCTCATCCAGTCCCCAACAGCAGCTAGACATTGGGTAAGCACGGAGACTGCAGGACGTGGGTCTGATGAAAAAGAGAGGTAGAGCTGAGTGTCATCACCATATTGATGGCACCTCAACCCAAACCTCCGAATGACCTTGCCCAGTGGCCTCAAATACACACTGAACAAGGGGAGGGGGGACAGAATAGAACCCTGTGGAGCACCACAGGGATGGTCTCAAGGAGAGGAATAATCGTTGACCTCCCTGACAGGAAAACGTAGCACCACTCAAGAGCAGTCCTGCACACCCTCACCAGGTCCCGCAGTTGTACCAACAACACCTCGTGATCAACTGTATCAAAGGCCGCAGAAAGATTTAATAAGATCAACAAGGTAGAATTCCCCTTGTCCATAGGTCATCGACCAAAGCCACAAGCGCAGTCTACATGTCATACCCAGGATGAAACCCTGACTGAAATAGGCCCAGAAATCCAACAGCATCAAGACGTGTCTGAAGCTGTTTGGCAACCACCCATTCAATAACCTTCCCTAAAAAGAGAAGCTTAGAGACAGACCAATAGCTGGCCAGGGTGTCAGCATCCAGAAATGGTTTCTTAAGCAGAAGGTGGACCATCATAGTTTTAAGGGTGTCTGACACCCTCCACTCTTGAAGGGAGGTGTTGATAACCCAGCCAACAATGGCCTCAACATCTCCTGGGTAGCTTACACCAGCCAGGACAGGCAAGGATCTAATCCACAACTGATTGCCATCATCACCCCAAGAACCTCCCCTGCATCAGTGGGAGATACCAGTTGAAACTGATCCAAATAAATGGGACTAGACTGAGCTTCCATAACCCTAAACTCCGACTCTGAAGTTGAAATGGTAGCACCCAAGTTGTAGTGAATACAAGCAATTTTGTCTGCAAAGTAATTAATAAAAATGTCACAGCAGGCAAGAGATGACTCCACTTCCTGGTGGAGACAGGCCGGGTCAACCAGACCACTCACAACATGGAACAGTTCTGCTAGATGAGACTTTGCAGATGTTAGGTTAGTGGAGAAGAAAGCTTTCTTCGCTGCCATGACAGTCACAGCATAGTCCTTCAAAAACGATCTATGCCGCATTGCTTGGCTTCAGATACTGGGACTGTGCAAACAGACTGGCTGAGGCAATATAAAGCTTTCCCAGTGCCATCCCAGAGTCCCCGTTATTGATTCTGGGAGGCTGGAAGCACTGAGCAATCACATAGTGCCATGCCACTGTCTGGGATGTGCTTGCAATGCCCATTTTCCAGCAGAGACATCAATAGTGTCTCCTGGTTCCATGGTGTCTGCTTCCTCCTCCCCTCCCAGAAGTCATTTGCCAGGTTTTCCCTCCAAAATGGGGCCTGGGAATAACAAAAATAATAACACAAACATTTTTTTTTGTTATTTCATCATTTCTTTAGTTTTTGTCATTATAAAAACGAAAACAATATTTTTGTTTTCATTTTTAAAATGACTTGCACACTCCTGCCCCCTACTGTAGACTGCCCTGGATATGCCTGGGCATGTCAGAAGATGCCAATACTATTGGCTGGGGGCAATATGAATTTTGCCCCAACATTACTCTCATTGGTTGGATTCCTCCATAGGAACCCATTACGAGAGACTCCAGCCCCTCCTGTAACCCCCTTCCCTAAACTGAACAGAGTGTTAGCTGTTCAGGCAGCCAGGATTTCATCCCAGACATGTTCAGTGAAGCTCACCCCTCGCTCAAGTCTGAGGCAGACCAGATACTGTTAGACTGCTCCCAGCCGAGCCCAGCCCCTCCCTTCTGTTACAGCTTCCTGTGGCTGACTGGTGAATCTGCTTATGTGAATCTATAGACTATTTCCTTAGGCAGTTGCCTAATTTGAATCTGCCATTGTCTGTTGATTACTATGTTCTTCCTGGAATGCTGATGTAATACAGATTGCACTTGTAATGGGTTTCATGTGTGTGCCCGTTTCTAAGGTGGTGTCACCTATAACCAGCAATACAATAAACTTCCCTGTAGCAGCCACAGATTCTGGGTATTTTTAGACGTTACACTGGCCCGATTCGTCCCAGTGAATCCCCAGTGGGGGTGAATGAAATAACCACACACCCCCATGGTCAAACAATGACCCGAATAGGCGTGCCAGCTGATCCCAGCGGGGAATCGGGGAGGGGGCGGGGCCGCCTGGTGCACCGTGTGACCGCACAGCCCCGCCCCCCATGCTCCGCCGCTGCCCGCCCTCTGGGGATACAGGTGGGCGCTGCGGTCAATGTGGCTGCAGCGCCCTGCCGCTTTGACCACAGCCCGGAATCCTGCCGGGGATTCCGGGCCGTGATCGCCGGCCAGACGTTACTTTTTATTGCTTCCCGCCGGGAATCACTTTGACCACGCTTTCAGAGCTCGTCCCGCGGGGAGCCTGGGAAGCATGGTTGACATTGACCCCATGTGGGAATCGGCCGTGGTGATCATCTGGCTGCCGCCAAACAGACGTTCAGGGCACTTTGGCCCCGCAGCAAAATTGACCGTGGTTCACTGTGGTTGACTGTGATCTCCTAACGTCTGAAAATACCCTCTGTGGGGCAGAGGGTATTTCAGACGTTACAAGAGCACGCTCAACCACAGTGAACCACAGTCAATCCCGCGGCGGGGCCAAAGTGCCCTGAACGTCTGTTCAGCGGCCGCCAGATGTTCACCACAGTCAATACCCACATGGGGTCAAGATCAACCATGCTTCCGGAGCTCCCCACCAGACCATCTCCGAAAGCATGCTCAAAGAGATTCCCAGCGGGAAACAACAAAAAGTAACGTCTGGATGGCAATCACTGGCCAGAATCAAAGAAAATGATTCCCAGTCGGGGACAAAGCACTCAGCGGCGCTGCCAGGCAACCAGCAACAACACAGGCACCAGAGGGAGATTTAAAGGGCACACAGCAGCAGGGGGACGGGGCGGGTGGGATGGAGTGAGGCAGAAGGGAGAGGCGAGCCGAGGGCAAGAGAGCAAGGGAGGAGGTGGAGGAGGAGGCGGTAGAGGCGCGGGCGTGGGAGGAGGCGGTCGTGCTGCACCTGGAGGTGGTGGAGGGACAGCAGCAGCAGCCGCCGGGACGGGCTGACCCAGCGCCTTCTGGGTGTTTTGACCACGGCTGGGAATCGGCGTCACGTTTGTTGCGCTGCCCCAGCCCGTGATCTGCCGGTTCAATTCCCTGCCGTGGTCCCGGTCCCATCACGTCTGTTTGGGGCTTTTTTGACCACGGGGGGTGGTTGTTCGGTTCACCCCCGCCGGGAATCCACTGTGGTGAATCGGGACTGCGTAACGTCTGAAAATACCCTCCATTTGTCCACATGAAGGGGGCTCTGTCCGTATGGAAGACCCCCCTGCCTCTTGGCAGATGCACTATAAACAATTTAATTACAAGTAAATTATCCAAATAAAACAAGGGTTAAACCTCATTTTCGCACCAGAAAATGAGATTGGGACTTGCACCAATTATTTTATCATTTACTCTCCACTGATGACCCTATCTATCGCAAACACAATTGATGCTTATTTCCTGCTTCATTGTACACATACTACTCTAATAACAAACTCTCAGTGTTAAGGTTTTTTTTAACGTATACAAAATACAGCAAGGGTAGGGGTGGGACTCCAGGGGGATTATAGGTTATCAGATTTATTGGTATCAGATCTCCCGATATTGGATTTATCAGTATCAGCAATATCGGATTTTTAACATTGCCGATTTTCTCTGATCTTTAACATTGCGGCCATCGACTTCAATGGACAATGTTAAAAATCTGAGAAATCCGGCAATGTTGAAAATCCGATATTGCTGATACCATCAATTATCGGTATTATTGGACCGGATACCTCCATTATCAGCATTATTGGATTAATCCGATACCGATAGTCCCATCCCTATAAGCAGCTAGAACATTTTTATTTCTGAACTACCATGTTGAGATACAGCCGAGAGGACAAGCTATTCCACAGCTATTGTCTTAGAAGTCAGTGTCATTGTGGTTTTCTTAGGTTTAGGGTGCCCCCTAATTTCCAAAGGTGTCTAAGGAGTTCTGTCTGCTGTTGTGGTGGAGTGGCAGGCAGCCTTGGAGATTTGCATTAATTTTTTCTGTTTATTTTAAAAGAATTATGATGAGAAAAGAAACATTAATTACAAACAGCAAATATTCAACAAGAGTTCTTGAAGATATTCATTCTGGATATAATCCATGAAACATTTGGGATTTCCCCCAAAACCTGAAAATTGCTTTAATGCTATCAAACAATAAGTAAAATGGCCATGGCCAACAAGTTCAGCGATGGGTGCACCCCGTGAGTGCGGGACGGGGGCTCCCCCTGCAGTTCGAGGAGGGTGGTGTTCACTTTTCACTCCATGTTCCCTCTGGCATGTGCCCTCCTCAAACCCACACATAGCGGGGCTGCCCCTATATGGGGATACGGGGGAGGTAAATCCCCATTTTCCCTGTACTGCCCCCCTGAGGGTAGGGCTGCTAGAGTTCTCCCCATACACACGTGTCCTACTGGTGCCCTCCTGTCAGAGCGCACTCGGCTCACCCTTGGCTCCCCACAGACGAGGCGGCTAGTTTCCCAACTTACATGCACGATGCCCCAAGTGGGGTGGGAGACGGCTGCAAGGGGCCCCTCCATGTGCCCTGCTGATGCGCCTTTCCACATGGGAGTGTAGCGTAGGAGAAGTGCTGGAGGGGGCACTGGAGAGAGGGTGTGGAGGAGAGCTGCAAGAGTCCTTTCCATTATATTCTAATATGTGGGGAGGCTCCCATGCGCAGTACCACAGAGGGGATGGGGGGCAGCCTGTACTTGTGGAGTGGGGCACTGGGGGTAGGGTCAGGGTGGAGAGCAGCGATAGGCTGCTGCTTCATTTGTCCTTTCTGCCCCTTGCAGGCCGGGTGCTGCTGCGGTAGGGTGGGTTGAAAGTGATGTCACTAACAGGATGCCCTGCATCTCCCTCCCTAGCAGGTCCTCGGTCAGGGGTAGGGTGAAAGTGCGGTGGCAACTAGAAGCTGCTGGAAGGTTATGGCTTTTTCTCGTCGCCTTCCCTGGTTGTTTGTCCTGGGATAAGGGGAAGGGGGGAATAACCCAGGCTGGGGTGGTTTCTGTCCTCTTCCTGCTCCAGAGGTGGCTGCTGCCATCCGCTTTCGCTCTGCTATGTTTGAGTCCGACAGCTCCACCACTGACTGGGTTTTCTCTGAGAAGCAAAGGGGGGCTACTTGCACTTGCAGGGAGCTGTGGGTAGTGTAAGTCCCATTGGAAATAACGGGTTTGTGCCAGTGGGGTCTACTCATGAGTAAGTGTTCAATCTTAGAGTCATACCTGCAGTAGCATCACTTGCTCAATTGCTCATTCTGTTTTTAGTCTCAACCGGTGTACCGGCTGCTGCAGTTGTAATCCGTGCCTTTGAGATCTACTGACTGAGCAAATATCTCTCTTCAGATCTGTGGTTTCATTTGCATCCAAAAACAGAGCTATTGGAGTTTCAGATAAAAATCAGGTAAGTCCCCTTGTATGACAGCCCAACATAAATCCCTTTCAAGTAAGGGAACACTCGGAGACATCTTACTGCAGACAAATAAACAGCTTTGATCTGAATTGTAATTAATTATAAATCAAAGTTCCCTGTATACACCTGGCAATCTCTCTTGAAGGTGTGCTCTTGAGAGATGCAATGTATTTTAGTAATGCCGTTACTTCCCAGTCAGGCAGTTTTGGTGTGGTGTGTGTGTGTTTAAATAAAATAAAACTATACAATTAAAATTATAAAAGTATAACTTAAGATTATACAAAATAATTTTTAAAAATTCATAAAATTAAATTTGTTATGAAATTAATATTTAAATTATACGTATTAATAATATTTTTTTAACGTGCTGTGCTAGCACCATTCAAGTCAATGGGGTTAGACCCAGAGTAAACAGCTTGAGAATTGAACTGTAATTGACACTAGGTGCTTCAGTCTGAAGGGAAAACTTAAGTATTTTTCTGGAGTAACATATACGTGGGTTTGGGCTGGTGGGGGTATTTTTGTTTTATTTTTTAATTTTCAAAAATAATCATTTTTCTAAAGGACTCTTAAGGCATAAAAATAAAGTATTAAATCCTGATTGCTATGCTTTGCCCTGATGATGTCTTAATATAAATATGCAACTATTACAGGTAGCAAAATCAGACATGCCCCCTCAACTGGCACATTCATGTCTGGCAGGTTGCAAAGGAACTCTTGTAAGCCCTTTGCGGTAGGGGAGAAGGACCCGTTTCTAATGAATGATTGTACAGTGTCAGGTACATTGCTGGGAGCCTGGCGCTACATAAATAACAACTCTGTGACAAAGTGGTTCAGATTAAATCTTTTACTGGACCAACTGTTGGTGGTGGAAATAAGCAAGCTTTCAGGCCACACAGGGCCCTTCCTCAGACATGTAGCATAGTCAGTCAGAAATATATAAACTGAGCAAATGTAGAGCAGGTCTATACGAGGGGGCTCTTATTTTAACACCCATGGCCCTCCTACTGTGTGAGACGGGCTATTTTTCAATATCAGTGAGCATCTCTCCGTGTGATTTATTTTTTGCTATGGATTAGTTATACTGAACATCCGATAGTTAAATCTTGTATAGTTGAACAATCCCAATGGATGGAGCATGAGAGAGGATCATGGTTGGCTAAGAGTAGGGCCTTGTTGGCTCAGAATGGACTAGAGTTTTCTAGCCTACTATCTGTGGATATCCTGGCTGTCAGGCAGGCAGCTATTACAGGATATCACAAGACAGAATGATTTGGAAACAGTAAGAACAACAAAAGTTTCCCCCTACATGGGATTGTTTAAAAGAAATTTTAAATATGAGAGATATCTAACAGATTTGAAGGATTATTGGCTAAGGGGAGCATTTACAAAATTAAGAATGCAGCTCATGCCAACTGAATATCTTAGGGGCAGCTATAGGAAAGTGTCTGTTGCTGCTAGACTTTGTATCTGTGGGGCTGGCACTATTGAGAACCTACCCCATTATTTGTTTAACTGCCCCTTATATGCAAGTCTGAGAAAGTTGTATTTAAAAGATCTCAAATCTCATATAGTTAGTTGGCCTATACAATTTAAGTTGATCTATGCCTTAGAAGGCTCCAACATGGGAGTTACTAAGCAGGTGGCAGTATTTGCAGATAAAGCCACCAAACTGAGGGAAGAATTTGTGATGAAATATATGGTGAACTGTAAAGGGGAGGATGAAGATATATGAAATAAGTTCTAGGATTTTATTTACTTGACCAAGACAGAATTCTTATGTTTATCCTCTTATTATTGTCTGAGTTTGAATTATGATTAATATATTTGGGTGATGTATGTGGTGACGATGTTAGACTTGTTATAATTCACGTATTTTATTTCTTTCGGTTTATGTATCTTGTATAATGTTGTTTGTTATGGCCCAGGCGGCTGCAACAATAAACTGAGAAAATAAGAAGGCGTATGGAATGGGTGGGAGTGAACAGAGCAAGGTGGGAGGGGGGTTAGCAGAGAGAGAGATGTGGCAGACATTTACAAAACAGCTGTAAAATTATATATTGCTGTAGGAGACAAAGGAAGAATACGTGGTGGTAAACACACAGAGATGGCAAACAGTTAGTTTGGAGATATAGTGGGGAAACAGCTTATTGGGAAAAAGGAGTACACCTATCAAAAGAACTGGGTTCACAGTATGTGAATTCCCACAATGGTTGGATATGCAGCTGACAGGGTCAGTTACAGACAGGGAGATAAAAAGGTTAGAATGTTCAAAGAAACTTGGGATAGAGTGTGGTCGCCATGTTGGTCCCAAGTGACAGAGAGACAAAGTGGTTCAAATGATATATTTCACTGGACCAACCGTTGTTGATGGAAATAAGCAAGCTTCACCCATTCCATGCCCCCTCATGTATACCTGCTCTACATTTGGTCAGTTTATATATTTCTACTGGCTATGCTACATGCCTGAGAAAGGGCCATGTGTGGCCCAAAAGCTTCCTTATTTCCACCAACAACAGTTGGTCCGATAAAAGATATCATTCGAACCACTTTGTCTCTCTAGGAGCTTGGTACACAGGATAACAGAAATTTAAAATGCAGTAAGGTATTACAGATATTTGTAGTGGCTGGAGAATTATTGTTAAGTCCATTGCTTTTAGTATCAGCATTTACAGATTTTTGTAGTGGCTGGAGAAATTTAGGTCTTTAAGTCCATTGTTTTTGGTGTCCAATAAAGTTATGAATTGTAGTTCCCAGGCCCATCTTTTAAAAAAAATTATTTTATTTTATTTTTTTAAAAACTTATATCCCACCCCTCCTGCCCAAAGGGTGTTCTGAGGGTGTTGTGAAGGTTTCCTTTAAGGATGAGGACTGAGAGGTCTGATATGGAGTGGTTGTGCCTACAGTCTCTTTGATATATGGACCATTAGTGCAAGGGAAACATTAGCAATCCCTTTGGCTGATGCTTTATCAGACAGAAGAAATCTGGAAGAATCCAGTAACCATGCAACCATAGAGAGGGTGTTCTCAATGGCTGCACCTTGGCTGTGGCACTCCCTCCCAGAGGAGCCTCGCCTGGCCCCGGACCTGCTGACTTTTTGTCAGGCTTGTAAAACTTGGCTGTTCCACCAGGCATTTGGTGGAGGGGACAAGGGAGGAAGGAATGAAATTACGGGAGGTTGAGGGCTAGGGTGGGGGTTGTTTTATGTTTATTAGGGATGGGTGAATGCGGTTCGGAAGTTTGGAGTTTGGACCGAACTCGAGGTTCGATTCGGTCGACCGAACTGGTCCGAACCGAACTCAATTTTCGAACCGAACCGAATTTCCGAACTCAGCTCTGTTCACCCATCCCTAAATGATAATATTCCATTTAGTTCAATGGGGTTTGAATTTCCGAACTTTGTTCGGAAGTCCAGAGTTCGGACCGAACTCAAACAGTTCGGTCGACTGAACCGAATTTCCGAACTTAGTTCTGTTCGCCCATCCTTAATGTTTATATTTGTATGGCTTTCCCCTAAAGTGGTTTTATATTTGTATTTTATGTTGTATATTTTTGTTTTAAATTGTAAGTCGCCCCGAGCTGCTTTGCAGAAGGGGTGGGGTATAAAATTGTTAAATAAATAAATAAATAAATAAATAAACTGACCAGTTGTCCCAAAAGCACTAAGGATGTATCCTGTGCCAAACACCAATCATGAGTTTTTAATCTGGCATCCAGAACCTAACTCATTAATTGATTCTGTAGCCTTAGAGAGATCCTGTACTGGGAAAATACCATCTCAAACATCAGATAAAGAGGGAAAGAGACTGGATGCAGTGGGAAAGAAAATTTACTCCTCTGCAACAATCAGAATTCATGCAGGCAATTGCCTTGCACTGATGGTGAAGTACAACTATACTTTATGGGATACTGTTCACAGTGTCCTCCAGGAAATCCCCGAGGAGACAAGGGCTTGCCTAGTACCCACTATCCAGGATGGAAGAGAATCCATTACCATAACATTTATTGGTTCAGCTTTCGCCATATACCAAACAAACAATACAACACAACATCATATAATACAATTTAAAATACAGTTTGGATAGAAAAAAAACCCTATCAACTGCACCTATTTATCATTTGGGACCCAAATCGGGCCCTTGTCTAACACAGGTATCCATAATACGTACCTAGAATAAGATCTCCACCTGGCTGGAACAAGAAAACTGAATGTGTATCCTTCTAGGTTACTGACCTAACCAAGGGGAGCAAGCTAGTCATTTGACCCCCATGTGCCTAATCCATCTGATCGACGTGATCTCTCTCCCTCCTTTTAGTTACCAAATAAGCATAGGTTGCCACCGCCCAGATGGTTTTCTCATCCTGGGCTGCAAGTAGCTTCCCGAGCCTAACTTGAGGTGCCAAAAATTGCTCTCCCTCACTCCATAAGGGTACCAACCATGCCTCCCTCAATTCTGTATACCAAATACAAGTAAACAGAACATGGTAGACATCCTCCACTTCTAACGATCTACAGGGACACAACCGTTGCTTATATGGTTTCTGGACATACCGCTCTAACGTTACCATAGACTTAAATAGCTGCATACGAAGGAAAGTATATGCCCTACGCAGCTCTCATTTGCTAATGCTGTCCAGGTATTTCTCAAAGGAGTGCAACCGTTTGATAAACTGAAAATACGGAGCTACCTTCCACTCCACTATCTTAGCAGCATCCTCCTGGATCGCTACATCCCTCAAAGCAGCCCTTATAATTTATTTATGCTGCCCAAGTGGTCTTCCCAGCAGAAATTCCAAAGTAAGGCCTAGGTCCTGTAATTGCCTAATGACTCTTATCCATGGATATGTGGGCAAGCACACTTGCTTCAATTCCTCCTGCATACACAGGGAGGTTAAACTTGATTCTGGGTGGGCACATATTTTGACCCAGTAAAGCAGTTTCTTTTGACATATCGCACTTGCTATTGAAGCCATCCCTGTTTCGGCCCTTACGACCACCCCTGGTACCACCTGGGGGACTCCTAGAAGACGTCACAAAAACTTATTTTGGACGACCTGCGGCTTCTGATTCCGCATCCCTAATAAAAAGACTTCAGCCCCATACATAAGTGTACTTTGGACTTTTGCAGAGAAGACCTTCAGAATTTGGGATGGGGGGGG
>QEPC01012574.1:512359-530096 GCA_003113815.1 Sphenodon punctatus | reverse complement strand
AGTCCCCCTGCCTTCCCCCCCAAACTTGGTGCCCCAGCCTTCCCCCCCTAAACCCATCCCCAATAGCCAGTCCCCCTGCCTTCCATCCCAAACCCAGCCCCAATAGCCAGCCCCCTGCCTTCCTCCATGCCCTCTTCCCAATAGCCAGCTGTTAGTCTTGTTAAAATTGAGTTTTTAAAATCCTGAGATTTAACTGTTAGTCTTGTGATTTTAGGTGTTTTCAAAAATGCTGTACATGTGATTGGGGGGGTGGAGGGCAGCAGCAGCAAGCCTGCCAGGCAACAATGCTGGCCCTGGGGAGGGGGCATGGTGGGAGTTGTGGGACAGGGCAGGGGGGAGGCTTGAGGTGGAGGGGGGATGGGCAGGTGCTCGGTGTTATGGGGGTGGGAGTGAGATTTTAAAGGGTGTGTAATTTCTTGGCGCGAGCACGCGCCAGTCCTCTAAAAGCAGCCTAGAAACTGGAAAAAGACCACATAAATGCACATCTGCATTTGGCCCATGGGCCTGAGGAGAAGCCCCAGGACTGTGCTGGCAGATCCAGTGAGTTGGGGGGGCAGTGTGTCTGTGTCTGGGCAAGGGTGAAGTTGCCATGGCACTTGCTTGGCAGGGGGCAGGGCTAGAGGTGGGGCCTAATCATCTCGGCGGGACAATGCTAACTTTGGACTTCAGCCCACCCATCCAGATCACTTCTGGATCCGCCCCTGCCTGTATCTTTTCAACTTGCTGCCTGTCTCACTGTCAGAATTAACATAAATAAAACATTTTAAACAATTAACCATAAACCAACATACAAGAATTCTCCAACCTGGGGCAAGACTAATCTGTGGTTCCACGTTGTCGTACGTTTTAAACCACAAAGTTTTAAACAGAAGGCCCTCCATCCTTACCCCCGACCTTAAATGAATGCAGCTGGGCAGAGCAAACTTCCACCTATCTAGTCTGACAGTAGCCCTTAGTGATACTGCAAGTCCTATTTGCTTCAATGAAAACATCATATCACAGCAAAAGTGCTGTGTAAAGAATTCCTACTTTAAGTAAGCTATGGTACTTACTTCTAAAGCATCTCCAGTCTTGGAAAGCGAAGGGTACTGTCAGGGGGCGGCGGCAAGTCCCGCGGCGAGCCCTGCAGCTCTCCGCTCCAGGGACAGCCCGGCCCGAACCCCAAGAATGAAGGGACTTGCCAGAGATCCGCGCCGAGTCGAGACTGCCCCCGCAGGGGCCTCTGGCTCCGGTGAAGGACTCTCGGAGGGTGGCCACGCCCCCGGAAGTGACGGACAGCGCAGGGATTCCCCCGCCGGCTCTGACAGCAGAGGCACGCAGTGTGGCCACGCCTCTAGGAGGAACACGGAGCGTAGGGACGCCCCCGCCCCTGCGGCGCCGCTCTGAGCGGCTGCGAGCACGCACGGGGGCGGGGCTGCGAGATTAAAAGCCAGTGCCGCCCGAGGAGCGGCGCTGGTGATTAGTGGAAACCGGCCCTGTGCGAGTTGGAGTTTGGAAGACAGTTGCGCAAGCGAGTGCAAGTGACTGTGAGAGCCCCGAGCGTGTGAATCCCCTGACCTGATCTTTACCCCTTGAACCACTAAGTACGTGTGGGCAGGAGCAAGAGAGTGTTGGGTGAGTGTGTGCGTGTCCCCCTTCCTTCCCTGCCTCGGGGTTCCCCGTCCTCGGAGGTGAGTGCCCTATGTACCCCCAATCCCTGGACCCTAGTGCACCCCCCTCTGGTGACCCCACAACTTATCCTTTCCCGTGTTGTGCGAGTGTGGGACGGAGCGTGGGGGGCAGCCTTGGTTCCTCGGTCAGTGGCGCCCAATGATGATAGGGGCCTGTTCTCTTTAATTAGAGGTAAAGGGCATCGTACCACCGCTAGTTCCCTGCTCTGACCGAGCCCCCCAAGGCAGGGTGCGCGTGTGTGTGTCCCCGTCCGTGACAGGTACAAAGGCTTGGAGTCAAAGTAGTTCAGATGACCTGTGAGAGACAGGCTGGGTCCTAGCTAGCCTGATAGTGGCACAAAATGCACTGAATCACTCTTTATTTTAGGAGTTGCACAGTCTGTGTGAGATTATAGTGACACAACCAAAGCCTAAAATTGACTCTCCTAAAGAAGAGGAACTACTTAATGGATACACTATTCACAGAAATGAAGACTTGAAAGGAGAAAATAAAAGTAATGCTGAAACACCTCAACAAAATGGTGACTGTCATCCCAGTGACAGCCCTGTTAACATGGACTTGGACTAAACTGTTGAATTACATTGAGCTATTATCCATAGAATCAAAGGTTTGCTGTGGGAAAACCTACTGTTTAGGGAACTATTTAGAGAGAGAGAGTTGTTTTAGCTGGAGCCTGTCTGGAATTTTATTGTATTATAAGGAAAATTAAATGTAAAAACTGTGGTCATGATTATCCTAAAAGGAAAATTGCCTTGGTAACTTTCAGATTCCTGTGGAATTGTGAATTCATACTAAGCTTCTGTACAGTATAACTGTTTGTTGCCGAGGATGGTATTGGATCCTGCTATAAAATGTACTGCTCTTTTTGAAAGGGCTCTCTAGATAGAGTACAGTTGCCATGTTGGTCCCTAGTGCAAGAGATGGAGACAGTTGTTCAAATGGGATCTTTTATTAGGCCAGCTACTTTTGCACACTCACCAACAGAAGTTGGTCAAATAAAAGATATCTGAACTACTTTATCTCCATCATTAAGAGTTGTAACTCAATCTTTTGTTGAAGCCAGGGTAATTCCCTTTCAACTTGACCCCATTCTCATATGAAGTCTCAATGTTCATCTCACTTGTGAAAGCTTTCATAAAACCCCTTTTCCTATCTTTTTTTTGTTCACCCTCTTTTCTCTGTGACTCAGAATTTTGACAGGAAAAATGTTGCACAGCATGCGGAAACTCCTAAATTTCATCTCTTGCTAGACAGTAAACTTTCATGTATAGAAAGTGAAAAGGGAATGCCAATCTTGTGAACACTTACTGGCAAGCCTTTAATGAACTTAATTAAATGATAAACTATTTGCAGTTGTTGGCTCCCAAGTGCTAAAGGTATATTGAGGCTCCATCTGGGTACACAGTAAGCTTATCTCTGTATTTGTTCACTAATTGTGTTGCTAGTTGGAGCATACAAAGATCTAATAAAAAGCTGAACAGCATCCAAGCTAAATGGTGTCCAAAGCAGACCCTGCCATGCTGAAACCATAAAGGCACCTACACGTTTGCACCATACCAATAGAAACTAAACATAGAAAGCTTAACTATAGCTTGAAAGGCAATAGGAAATGGAAAAACCTATGAACCCCAATTTGTTTTTTCTCCTTCATCTCTCCTCTTTTCCCTGAGGGTGCTGCAAGTGAAGGAGACTTGCTGTCCCTTCTCGATATGGTACCCGTCTTCTCCCTGCATAATATGGGCAGTTGATTTAGGCTACAGTAAAGTTGTTTTCACCTTTTTCTTTCTTCTTTGCTAGCTCCCGCATCATTTGCAGACTTGGTACAGAATTAGGACTAGAAAAGACCCCAAAGACCAAGGCCAACCCCGTTCACTAAGGCAGGACTAATTAGACATAAATCCTCTCCAACAAATATTTATCCAAGTGCTGATCATAGGGGCAAGGGTGCCAGCAGAATGATGTTCAGGGAATAGGAGAGTAGAGTGGCCATACCACGCCTTTAAAAGAGGACGTTTATGAAAAATACCTGGTAGCAGGGCTGCACCGAAACCAATGCAGTCCTGCAACACGTATTTTTCATAAGCGTCCTCTTTTAAAGGGGAGGTATGGTCACTCTAAAGGAGAGTCACTTCAGGTCATTCAGAAAGGGACTGGACAAAGCAACTCTCCTGCTTGTCCATGAATGTAATTTTGCTGGTGCCCTTGCCCCTGTGTGTAGTGCTTAATGATTGATGCTTGTTTTGTCCCAGTACGGTGCAATTCTTGGGACAAGGGTCTGGAGACCACTTCCACAAGGAGTGCTTGTAGATGCCCAGCCCAGCAGCCTTGTTGGTGAGGGAAGGAGAAACTGGCTGGTGTTTGCACACCTTGCAGCAACTGTCTAGCTGCGCAGGTGCCTGAGCAATAAAAGGCAACATTACCTTAACACTACCAAGTCAAAAAAAGGATCTAAACCTGGGTGAGGTTTAGAGGAGTGGTTTTACGAAGAGTCATAAGAACTCCAAGTACCACTTAACTCATAAGTATTACATGCAGTTATCTGCTACATAAAATGTGTGAGACTGGCTCTACCCTGCAAGAGTTTCATGTATTTAAACAGTACGGAGTTTAGGACAATTAACTACGTGATGTTCCTGATAAGGTGTTTATTTTTAAAAGTACAATTTTCTGTGAAAATAAGACTATGAAAGGTCACACAAAGGCATAGATATGAAACAAGCTTAGTTCCTACTGAAGTGGCAGATTATCAGGAGCCTATTGCTCAGTTTCTCCTTGATAATTAGTTGTAAATATGTCTGTGCCAAGCACTGACAAATCAGGCTTTTCACAGATCACTGGAGCACTGACAATTTCATAGTAGCTGATTGTGTGGTAAGTGGCTGGTCCCCCAAGCCTATGAGATCTGTTCAGGTTCTTGTAACGTTCATGTTTCAGTCTAGGAGGCAAAAAATGGAAAGGTTGAACAGTAACCCCATCCTGAAAACAGGAAAAATGAATTTACCTGGTAACATTGCTCTTAGCTTACCTTCTGCCCAAAGCTTGTGAGTAAAATGACTTGTTAATTTCCTCCTTGATATCGGCATCTGTCATAGTAATTTGAGGGATTCTGGAATTATAGCTCACTTCCAGCTTCAAGGCAAAAAACAAAAATGGAATTTGGTGCTTGCTGCATTGGTAATGCATTTCACTCGAGTCATCATTGTAGGCAATGCTGGTCCTGTTAGAAGATCACATCTAGAAGATCACATCTATAAATGCTTGAGCTAACCACCACTATTGCACTGTAAGATTTCTGGAAGAGACTAAGACTACAGCAGATGGCAAATGTCATTATACTTCCGGTTGCATTATGCACGATGTAAGTTTATTTGTCACATTCCTTTACAAGGTTGTCACAGTGATATCTTAAGTTGAGCCCTGTTTGCAGGAATCCTTATTTTAACCGTTAACTTCTGTTCTGTGCTCATTGTAGTTGTAGTAGGGAAAAAGCCTGGATTTAGTAGCTTGGATTTCTTTTCTTTTTTGCATTTGCTTCCTAGTTTAGGAAGTATTCTTGGGTGCTGTCAACATTTTTTCTGCCTTTTGGGCTGGAAATGCATTGTCTACTAGTTAAAAGTGCATGCCGTTTGATCTTACGGCCACAGTGGTAAAAATACTCTTTACTTAAATAGCATCCTGCTTTAAAATGGAACATTTGTAGGCTAAACCAATCAAACAAGCTTTGATTGCTAATATAAAGAACTTGCTACGTCTTTATTTTCTATTTTTAATAATAAAATTTAATTTTGTAAAACAGTCTTCAAATATTTAGGACCCAAGACTACATAACCGCTAATAAATCTGTTTCCATATACAAAAAACAAAATGAGAGCCAAATCCCAACAAGGTTAGAAAGTTCAGCCATCCTTGGGAGTTGGGGGGAGGCAGGGTTTATAGAAATTGTTATTTTCTTAAGTCTGAGTATATTGATACGTAATCTTGTTTTGAAAGGGATAAAAGCTGTTTAAGTAAACAACTGACCGCTATTGTATATAAAGAGAAGCAATGCTATATTGGAACAGGAAGCAACACTTTTGGAAACTCCTGTTGATCTTGAAAGTGATAGTATTGTATTCTACAAGTTGAATTTAAATATAGAATTTATGGCACAAAGGCTATATCTTAATAGTAATAATAATAATAGTTTTATAGCACCCTCTGCCAAATGACACTGATTGTTTTACAAAAATACAACAAAATAATGTACAGTCCATATTAAACAATTTAAAAGGGGAGGACAGAATACACCGAGGCCGCTTTTAGACGAGCGGCGGTCCGTTTCGCGTCGGCGGCGCGCATATTTTGAAACTTCCGCCTGGTCTAATTAGATGAGACGGAAGTGGCTTAATATGCGCATATTACGGCGGAGGCGCATTTTTTAAGTGCACAAATTAAATACCTCAATTATGAGGTATTTAATTCGCACACTTAAAAAATACGCCTCTGCCGTAATATGCGCATATTAAGCCACTTCTGTCTCCTCTAATTAGACCAGGCGGAAGTTTCAAAATATGCGCGCCGCCGACGCGAAACGGACCGCCGCTCGTCTAAAAGCAGCCTAAGAGGACCAGCAGTGGATTGTAAAAGTGCCTGGGAAATAAAGTCTCCAGATGCTTTTGAGGTGAGGAGGTTATATTTCAACATGTGTGAACGTACATCCTAATGAAAACAAAGCAGTTGTAGTTTTATCAGCAGAAGATAAATTCTTAAGACTTCCAATTTACTTTAAACAGCTGACACACTACAGCTACCTTGTCTGCACTGGGATTTTAATTACAATGTATTAAAAAGTTTCATGTGCACCCATTTTCTTAGTGGAAAACAGCAAGTGTGTGTAATCCCTGGTTTACTTGGGCACACACTCTTAAGTGTCCTCCCCACTTGATGAGGCATACAAGAAGCCCGATACTTTCTAGTGACCACTGTATTTACCACCTAATCTTACTAGCCCCTGTATGTAAATGTACTCCCCAAGCTGAAAAGTGAAATTTAGGCTATCAACTTGTCTTGCCTTCATTTTACTAGAGTACTAGTAAATAACAATGTAACGATCCTCCTCCCTATCGATCCTCATTGATGGGATCACCATCCTTCCCATCCCCCAAGCCCGTAGCTTAGGCTTCATCTTTGACTCACCCCTTTCTTTTAAACCCTGTATCGATTCTGTTGCCAAATTCTGTCACTTCTCCCTCCATAACATTGCTAAGATTTACCCTTTCTCTCCGTCTCCTCTGCCAAAACCCTTGTTCACGCCCTGGTCATCTCTTGCCTCGATTACTGTAACCTCCTTCTGGCCTCCCCCGCTCTCCCCTTTCTCCCCTTATCTCCATCCAAAACTGCTGCCAGGGTCATTCACCTCGCCCATCACTTCGACCACGTGCAGCCACTCCTCTCCTCTCTTCATTGGCTCCTCCTTCCTGAACGAATCCTGCACAAGCTCCTAGTCTTCACCTATAAAGCTCTTCACAACCTTGCTCCCCTCTACCTCTCTGTGCTAATTTCCCTCCATACTGCAGTCCGTGAACTCTGCTCCTCCTCTGTCCCCTCTCTCGACCTCCCACGCCTCCCCTGCTCCCCTAACCACCTTCGTCCCTTCTCCCTAGCTGCCCCCCATGCCTGGAATTCCCTCCCTGCCCACATCCACCTCACCCCCTCCCTTCGTACCTTCAAATCTCTCCTCAAGACCCGCCTCTTCCACTCTGCCCTCCCCGACTTCTCGCTCCCCTCTCCTAACTCCTGCTGATATCCTCCATCCAGTACATACTGTTACCTGAGGTCTGTGTACTCATATCCTCACCACATGGACCAACCAGCCATCATTCTTGATGTAACCAAGCCAATCACATGCACCTCAGACCTCACATCTTCGTGAATGTTACACCCCTTGTCTCTCCCTCTGTTCCCCTTGCTTCGAATCGTCTCCCTCCCCCCTGTCTCTCAGATTGTAAGCCCTAGGCCAGAGACCGTGTCTATTCCATTACTTTATAAAGCCCCAGGTACATTGCTTGTGCTATATAAATGATTGCTAATAATAATTAATAATAAATAACAAAGTCCCCCCTGCCCCCCTCCATTGAATACAGAAAAAAATCTCTGTTTAGCTACAAACCTTAGGAGTAGAATTTTCCTGAGTTTTAGTTTGGTCCAAGTTGATGTCTTGCAAAATAGAAGAGTCTCCTCCTAGCATAGAGTGAGTAGGCATGCTTTGGGGATCTATCAGGATTTCATAAGGAACCATTGGATGTTTCCAGGAGGCAGGGGTGCATATTTCCCATGGTTCTACTTGGCCAAAAGTTCCTATGAGGAAAAAGGGATATGAAATCTTAAATTTGTGACTAGCCCCAGCACTCCTCTAGCCATCAGCGGCATCTGGAAAGAGGAAATAAATAAATAAATAAATAAATAAATAAATGCTATTGCTACTGGGGGAGTGTTTTCAAAAGAAACTTGACCTAGAAACAATTACCTGTAACATTAGTAAAGTAACAAATATCAAGTAGCAGCTTTTCCAAATACTTCTCTTCCTTGAGTAGCAAGTAGCTACTCTTTTAGCCTGCCCACCACCCCCAGTCATCCTGGGAACAATGGGAATGTAGAAAGTCCCTTCCTCGAAGGTCCCCAATTGACTTCAGCAGGCCTTGGACAAGACACAGACAGTACTTTGAGTGGAAAGATAATCTTTTTAAATAGGGAAGGGTAAGCGAAGGGGGAAAGTGTAGCCCTGGAAAACACTGCTGTCTGCTAGGAACTTATATCAGGGCTGGGGTGAGATGGAGCAGGGATGCAGAGAGACAGCATCTGTTGAGGGAAGGGTAAAATACAATCTGTTAGCCAAACGTCATCTGTGTTCGCCAGCGAAGCCTGTAACTACATGCGATGTATGACTGAAGTAGTCTACAAGTCTTACAGCTTCAGAATATAGTTACTAGGTTTGTAACGTGTAAATGCTCTTCTGGTGTTATGCCTTTGCTGTTGAGTACTGGTAGCGGTTAAGACGCATCATGCTCTCCATATTTTTGAGAATGGTTCACTTACCAATATACTCTCCATCCAAGCTCCAAAGATGAACTGTACGATCTATGGAAGAGGTTAACACGATTCTCTCTTCATTGATCACCTCTAGCCTGTTGGATTAGATGTGACAATCAGTTTATGCATAAAATGATACATAAAATAATTGTTCTGTTTGAGATCATACTTACGATGTAACCATATTTACATGGGCTCTCCAATGCTTCACATCTATAACAATGTAAAGAACAGACGCATAGTAACTCACAGAAGCATTGCACAGTGCCATTGTTGTTGGTCTACAAATAGCATTTATTAACCTAAAAAGGATACCAAACACTGCTACAGCAAATTATACACTGGATCACTTTTGAAAACAAATGCATTGTCTATTACTAGGCAGCTGCCAATATACAGGTTTAAATGTTAGATGGGAAGATGTGAAGCCTTCACTTGGCTTTTATTCAGTCTTTACCCCAGGCAAGCTTCCCACTCAATTCAGTGGAGGTTTCTTTAAACTAAATCTGTGCAACAAGTGCATGATGTATGGGTAACAGACCAACACTTCTATTTAGGAGCCAGTGAGGACACAACCAATGTACACTATATGGAATACAGGTAAGATGATGAAACAAAGGAGAGAGGGTTTAAAAAAACAAAAAACCACTACTTTGATAATCTAAATCGACTCTGTACTCTAGCTTCACTACTGATAATGGGCAAACTGGCTCTAGAACCACATGCGACTTTTTGGCCCCATTGTGCTAAATGGATGTGGATCTAGGGGTTAGGAAACTTTGCTCATCCCTGCACTATTTGTAAATCTAGCCCAGTTAGAACATACATTTTGGTGCTCCTTGCTCCGGATCCCGAAGAGCATAATCCTTGATGTTGTGGACATACACATACCCATCATGATCTGCTGCGTACAGAAATGAATCATCGGCAGTAACAGCAATGCTGCTGATCTGGGATTTCCCTATAGACTGGGACAAGCATGGATGCAGAGTGCTTTATTTGTTAACAATTCACATTTCATGATAAGGCAGTACTGATTATTTCATTAGAAAATCAATAGGCTCCATTACACACACAGGTTCCCATGACAAATTCAGAAAATTTGTCTCCTTCCCACACATTCTGCCCTGGCTGCTAGGTGCTCTTTCCCACACATTCTACCCCTGCAGAGAGGTAAAGAGGAATACTTAATATTCTTCTTGTTAGTCTTGTGAAATTCATCAGCCAAACTTACAGCTGTAAACTTTGCTAGAAGTGGCTCTCCTCCACTGAATAGACTCCAGAAGTGAAGTGAACCTGAATGAAACAGACAAGATGAACAATCCTCAGCCACAAGAAGATAGCATTGCAAACCCATAAGAGCTGGTCACCTAACATAGGTTCCAAAATGGTGGTCCCAGGAACCTCACTCTGCTGGTTCATGGAGCATTTGCTGAAGATCTGCAGTGTGCTGTGACAGTTCACGCAGTGCAGGCTGGTCCTCCCCATCCTCTATATTTTTAGCTGTTTTGTTAAGATTACTTTTCTATAAAAGTGGTTGCTGTATTTGTCACAGGGATTTAATGCAGTTGCAAACAGGAGGCAGCATACGCAGTCACAAAAGGAGGAGAGGCATTAAAGGGACACAAATTGTAGAGGGTCTAGAATGCTAGCCATACGAGGAAAGTCTGGAGGAACTGGGTATGTTTAGCCTAGTAAAATGGAGATTAAGGGGAGACATGATAGCCCTTTACAAATATCTTAAAAGTCACAAAAGGATGGAGAACAGTTCTCCTCTATAGAAGCTAGAATGAGAGTGACTGGGGTTAAATTGCTGGAAGGTGGATTTTGGTTAAATACCAGGAAGCGTAAGAGCAGTCTTGGGGCAATGGAAGAGGGAAGCTGTGGAATCTAAACCAGCTGAACAAGCATCTGTCTGCGATGCTGCAGTTATAGGACATGTTGCTTTGGAGCAGGGAGTTGGACTTGATGGTCCTCAAGCTCCCTACTCTATTATTCCATTCCAGAAATCAATTTATATTTGCAGGAAAATACAGGACCATCATAAGTCCTTGCAGAGTCTGGACAACCACCCTATCTTTTATTTTATTATGCTGCCATTCCCAAAGGCTCAGGCAGTGATTTCCTCTTTGCTAGGCTAACCATACCCAGTTCCTCCAACCTTTTCCAGCAGATGAGTCCGAGAAGGATCTCTATCTTTGTGCAATTCTTTACTGAGCTGTGCATAGCCCACTGCTAAATACAGTTCTGTCTGTGGCCTCTTTCACTAGATTCCCTTCTTAAAATAAGCTTATCCTTAGGCTACCAGTTTTTCCTCTGTGACGTATACTCTTCTTTGCACTCCCACCCTCATGGAGTCATCTTCTCTGGTGGGCTCCTCCTGTCTGAGCTTTGAGCTCAGCTTTATAAAGGCCCTGTTCACCTGGGCCCAATTAGCCTCAAGACAGGTGTGGCCAGGGTGCTGTCCAAGTGTGGCCTGTCTTTGCAGGGACTTATGACAGCCCAACAGAGAGGTTAAGTGCCTCCCCACCCATCATGGGCTGTGATAGGGTGCCAGTGTGGCCCTGCACAATGCATGATGGAGGAGCGCTTGTTTAAAAAAACTAAGAGGTGACTTTTGGCTGCAGGTGTTAGTGAGCTCTGGACCGTTCAGTCCTTGCTGGATGCTGCTGAGGCACTGAAGAAGGAAGTTAATACTAAAATGGAAATGTATGTATAGAACTTTTTCTAGAAAGCCATAACAGCCTATTTAAATAGAAGTTAATGTAGAGCTCTAAGTTACTTTGAAAAAGTTATGCCTCTTAGAACTAGCATACTGTCACCAGACTTCATTCCTCCTACCTTGTGGGCCATTGGAAACAAGGGAGGCTGCTGTAGGTTCAAACTTCACTGTACGAGTCTTTAGAAAGACGACTTGAGTCACACTTGGGTCTGCAACTTGGGAGGGCAAAAAGAGAGGAACAGCATTCATTTATTCGTGCCAAGTCTTGTTAAATCTTTAAAAATATTCATTGCTCCCTGGTAAAGGATGAAGCCAAATTATTGTTACAGCAATAGCTTCTGTAACTTCGAGGTTATACAGCTGCAATGTGCTCTATTTGGGCTGGTTTAGATAGCTGCGTGGAAGCTGCAGCTAGCGCAGAAGGCCCACCTTGTCTGTCTGTCGCCAGGAGCACATTACATCAATGCTCCAGAGTCTGCATTGGCGCCCAATAGTTTTCTGGGCACAATTCAAGGTCTTGATTTTGATCTATAAAGGCCTAAATGGCCTGGTCCCCACATATGGGTGAATGTTTGGGGGGGGGGTGCTGACCCACATAAGACCTATCCCCATAATCCTGGATTTTGGGGGAGGTGTATCTCCCCCCCCCCCCGCATGCCCCATTATAAATTATAGCTTGCTCCCTCGTGTCCCATCAGGGTCTCTGAGCTCAGCCGGGAGCACCCTTTGGCATTTACCATCTGCCCATCAGAGAGAGTGCAGAGAGGCTTGGTAGCTGCTCCACAATTATGGAATTCTCTTCCCCCAGAGGTTCATCTAAACTCAAGCCTGCTCATCTTTTATGTAATCAATATGTAAGACTTAATTTGGCCAGTCATTTATCAGGTAGAGAGAGGTTTTGGGGGGGATTAAAATAAGGGATTTTAACTGGTTTTATTTATGCATATTTATCTTTATATATAAAATTTTGCATTGTTACCTGCCCTGAGCCTTTGGAATATAGCAGGATAACAAATCTAAATAAACAAACTTCTCCAGAGATCTGGGTGTTTTCTCCACCACATCTGGATTACAGTAACTGAATTCTAACCATTCTAAATTGGGTACTACACAATTTTAACTTAATTGCCTGTTCCCTTAACACTTTCATCATGTTTAGTATAAGGACAGTACAATACCCTCCATTAGGATACCATAGGGGTGTAATCCTTTGTCCAGATTAGGAAGGTATCACCAGATATTTTTTTTAATTTATATTCTACTCTTCCTGTAAGACTTAGGGAAGGTTACAGCATTAAAAACCATGTAAAAATAAAAGGACATAAAAATATAACCCTCCTAGAGATCCCCAGCCCCTATGCCCGCTTGACAAACACTTGACCAAAAACAATGGTCTCACATTGCCTCCAGAAAACACTCAGGCTTGGGCTTTGATGAACCTCCAGGGGAAGGGAGTTCCACAATACTAGGATGGTAACTCGGTGGTTTCAGACATGACAGTCACCATCATGTTTGAAAGCAGCCGCATCCTAGGCATCAGATGTTGGCACGATGATAGATCCTGGCCATGGTGATGGCTAGCCCAGGCTGCGATCTGGGCTAGCCACCACGGTTGGGATCTATCAGCCGGACCCGGAATAAAGCAGGCTTTCATTTCTGAAAGCCCACTTTACTTACCGTGCTATGGAGTGGCTGAGAGGCAGCGGCCATTGCTGCCTGTCAGCCAGGGGGCATGGGCCGTTTTATATCTGCCAAGAAAGCCACAGTAGACATAAGGCCGATGCACCTTTGTACATCTCCCCGCCCCTGTTGCCGTCACGTTTGGTGGCCAGGCTGATTCCCGACTGGAGTGATGGTTCCCACCACCACCTGGGTCCATGGCAGTGGGAGCCATTACATTTGTTTTCACCCTGAGAATACCTTTCTGCACACCATTGCCCATATGAACCTGGTGGACAGATGGTACCTGTAAAGGGGAGGGGGGACAGATCTTTTTGAACAAGCATTATATCTCCTGCTGCTTTCTTGGCAGATACTAAGCATGTATTTTCAGTGTTGATCATGAATCTGCTTCTCTGGCAAGAAAATTAACATTTTTAGGGAAGGTTATTGAATCGGCTGTGGCACGGCAGCTCCAGGAACACCTGGACCGCACCGGTTTCCTTGATCCCTCCCAGTCTGGGTTTCGGCCTGAGTATGGTACAGAGATGGCATTGGTGGCCTTGGTTGACAATCTCTGCCTGGCGTTGGACCAGGGTCGTCAGACCTTACTGGTCCTGCTATACCTTTCAGCTGCATTCGACACAGTCGATCACGAGGTGTTGGTGACTCACCTGTGGGACCGTGCCGGAATTGGCAGGACGGTCTTGGACTGGTTCGTTCCTGGCTGGGAGAACTCACCAGGTGGTCTTGGGGGAGTGTACGTCTTCCCCCCGAGACCTCATGTGTGGAGTCCCGCAGGGTGCCATTCTGTCCCCCCTTTTGTTTAACATCTATATGCAGCCGGTAGGGGAGATCACGAGGGGGTTTCAGGGCATGCAGTGTCATCAGTATGCTGATGACACTCAGCTCTACCTCTCTTTTTCCATCGACCCAGGCCATGCAGTCTCCTTATTTTCCCAGTGCCTGTCAGCTGTGGGGGCTTGGATGAGGTTGAGTCATCTGCAATTGAATCCTGACAAGATGGAGGTGATGTTGGTGGGCGAGGGCTTGGGGGGCCTGGGGGTGGATTTTTGATGAGTTTTAACACATGCAATGTATGCCAGCATGTGGTGTTGGTGTTGATTGCTACTTGCCCACATCAAACCTTCATAATATTTCAGTACCAAACTTCCTCAAATTTGTCAAAGTCTCAATTTAGTCTGAAATGTGGATCCAGCTTTAGCTGCTAGATTGACTCCATTTAACAACATCTAAGAATGCCATCCCTTCTTTGAAATACCACTAACACATTTATTTACAATCTTAAACCAGCTGTCTCCTCCTGAGATGGATACATGGCCAGAAAAGAAAACTAAAACAAGGTGCTTGGGCAAAATGGTCTTTCTCCTTTTAACAGCAATTTTTTAACACTTATTCCTGGATCTTTGACGATCATTTTCATCTTCCAGGGATGGCTGGCACTTTGGTACACCATCAGGAAGATAGCTGCCTTCACATAGCTATACTGTCTGGAGGGGAAGGAATTTGGCCGTGTGCCTCATCACAGCTGCAGCAATGCTTGTATGTTTCAGAAAGAATACCCCAGCACTGCAAAGATTACAACTTGCTCTGGCAACACATCTCTAATCCAAACGCCATAGATGTCGTATAGGAACCCAGCAGGGTTTAAGCACCTTGCCCAGAATTTCCATGAAGAGGAACCTTGAAAAAATATTTGAAGTGAATAGCCAAAAGAGAATGGTTCTTTATTCATTCCGATACTTAAATGAAGGGATGGACTTGTCTTATAGCACTGGATGGGGGAACCAAAGGAGATCTGAGGTTCTTCTCAGTTCTTTCAGACATTGTGGGCTTTTGAAAACCAATCCTTTGATGTCCCCATGTCTCACGGTAGTGTCACATGTTACATTGTCTGTATTCCCATACTGTTAAATACATGTGGTTTTGAGTGTGCACATGCAAGTCCCAGACCTCATTCATCAGCTGTTCCTCAAAAGTGAAGAGCAATTGTCCTGTCTCCCCTCCCCCATAGTAAGTGTAGCATGAGGTTGACTATGCCTTTGCACTTCTGGTCTGTGGGCTACCCAAAATCATTGAGAGAAATCTGGGGCCATAATACATCCTGGTTTGGGGGGGGGGGGGGGGGGGGGGACAGAAGTGGGTCCTACTTCCCATCCATCCTATTATAAGTTTTGAAATCAGTTCCTGGAGACCATACCGGTAGTTTATTTACACACATTACTTGCAGATATTATTTTACCCATTATATTTTAATGCATATTAAGAAATAATTCCACTGAGTTGGGGCATGGTACAATTGTATTCCCCCATTAATCCCTCTCATCAGGCCTGGAACCCCCAGCAACTTGTCCTTACACAGACAAATGTAAAGGGCAATTCTGGGCCCTTTTGCATTGTCTTTTGGTCCCTCCAGTGGCTTTCAAATGAGTCCAAAAGTCTCTCCCAGATTTAGAGAGACTGCACCATGTTTCAGAGGTCTGAAACGTGGCACATTACCCTTCCCCATGTGTTTTGTAGTAGCCAGCTACCAGTGGTTACCAACTTCATCTGTTGCCTCCATCACTTCTGCTGAACAGGAATACCAGTAGGTAAGTCCCTGATTTACAGCCATGATGGGGGTGTTCATCAAGCGGAGGTGAGGACGGGGATGAGCAAGTGCAGCAGGATCTGGAATGGAGCAACATGGCCTTTTTTCAGATTTTCCAAGAAATGGCCAGACATGGGTACTGTAGAAATATGGAGCAGTGCTGCCACAGAGCAAAGGGGTTTCAAGGAGATAAAGGACAGCAATAGTGCTGACCTCAGCTTCTTGGCCAGTTCTATTACAAGCTTGTGTAGCATTCAAAACTTTGCAAACCATCCTCCATCATCACACTCTTTGTGGACAACTTTGTCTTTGTCCCATCAGTCAATTGCTTCTGACAGTGGACCACATGCTCTGATCAAGCAGGCTCACCATCTCAATTACGGCGAGAACTTGAGAAGACTCCAGTAACGTTTCCACCACTTGCTTCCTTTGGCCAGATGTTCCATGGGAGATGTCATGATGTCCTGCACGAGATCACATACACAGCCCTCTGCTGCCGCATAATTCCTGTCTTCAGGGCCATGGCCCAAGGCTGACATGTCCCAAGGAATTACAGGAGCACTAGTTCTTGATAGGCAGTACTTCATCACCTCCCTTTTATTTCTGTCCAGTTGTGGATCACCTCCTGTGTGCTGGCCATTCATTGACTGTACCAGCACTTGAGCTGTCAGTCTGATGAAGGTACAATGGGCCACAATGATTTGCAGTGAAGACAAAACAGCTGCTATGCTAAAAGTTGCTTGCTCTCATAAAGAATGCACATAGTTCCTCAGAATGCACTGTGAAAGTAGATTTCATTATGTCATATTGCAGTGGTATTATGGTGCTCTGCACAAGATCACATACATAGCCCTCTTCTATGACACTATGACTCCTCTGTGTTATAACACTGACATAATCTCCAATCTGGCTTCCACCCCTTCACTCCACTGAAACTGCCCTTGCCAAGATCACCAATGATCTACTTGTCACTAAATCTAAGCGCCTTTACTCCATTCTTGTCCTCCTTGACTTCTCTGCTGCCTTTGACACTGTCAACCACTCACTCCTACTGAACTCTCTTCGCTCCCTAGGCGTCTGTGGCTTTGTCCTTGACTGGTTCTCCTCCTACCTTTCTGACTGCTCCTTTAAGGTGTCTCTTCCCAATTCCAACTCCTCCTCCCTCCCCCTCTTGGTTGGGGTACCCCAAGGCTCTGTCCTTGGCCCTCTCCTCTTCTCTATCTACACCCCGTCCTTTGGCAAACTCATTGCCTCCCACGACTTCCAATATCACCTCTATGCTGACAACACTCAACTCTATCTCTCCACTCCCCCTCTCTCCCCTTCTGTCCAAGCTCACCTCATCAACTGTCTCTGATATCTCTGCCTGGATGTCCCAACGTCAGCTCAAGCTTAGCATGGCTAAGACTGAACTCCTTATCTTTCCTCCCTACCCTTCCTCTCCCTCTTCCCTGTCCATCTTTATCAATGGGGTCACCATCCATCCCGTTCCCCAAGCCCGTAGCTTGGGCTTCATCTTCGATACTCACCTTTGCTTTAAACCTTACATCGACTCTGTTGCCAAGACCTGTTGCTTTGCCCTCCATAACATTGCTCGGATTCGCCCCTTTCTCTCTGTCTCCTCAGCCAAAACCCTTGATCACGCCATGGTCATTTCTCGCCTTGACTACTGCAACCTCCTCCTCACTGGCCTCCCCCGCTCTCACCTCTTTTCCCTTATCTCCATCCCAGTCTCCACTGCTAGGGTCATCCACTCAGCCTGTCGCTTCGACCACGTGCAGCGTCTCCTCACTTCACTGGCTCCCCCTTCCCGAATGCATCCTTCACAAACTCCTGGTATTCACTTACAAAACCAACCTGGCTCCCCCTTACCTCTCAACCCTACTCTCCTTACACACTCCTGCACGCACTCTCCGCTCCTCCTCTGTCCCCTCCCTCGCTCTCCCTCATCTCCCCTAACCGCCTTCGACCCTTCTCCCTTGCTGCCCCCCATGCCTGGAACTCCC
>QEPC01012574.1:487687-511568 GCA_003113815.1 Sphenodon punctatus | reverse complement strand
TGAGACCTCGCATCTTCATGAATGTTAGACCCCTTGTCTCTCCCTCTGTTCCCCTTCCTAAGTCTCTCCCCCAGCTCCTGTCTCTCAGATTGTAAGCCCTAGGGGCAGGGACCATGTCTGTTTTATTACTTTGTAAAGTGCCAGGTACACTGCTGGAGCTATATAAATGTTTGTTAATAATAATAATAATAATAATAATAATAATAGTTCTTTATTTGACTGTCTTAGAATTAATAGTGCCAGCAATGCGCCTGACACTGAGAAATCATGAATTAAAGTTCAGGTTCCTGCCCCAAGGGGCTTACAGTCTAGAACAGAGAAAGGATGAGCAACAAAGGAGAAAGGAACACAGAGAGAGAAAAAGACACAGGGAAACATTCATGAAATCGAACAGCTCCACATGCATGTGCTTAGCTTAGTTGGAGAGGGGAACTGGGGGCGGAGGGTGGACCCTGAAGAAGCATCAGTGATCAATCTACAGGGGTGAGAAGAATTTGAGGGGGGGATTTGGAGGGATGGGAGAAGAAGAAAAGATGGTTCAGGGAGCAAGAAACGCTGAGGTGGGTGAAGATAGTGGGAGAGGAGAAGTGGAATTCCCGGGTGGAAATGTAGCAGGAAACGAAGGCCGAGAGGTAGAGAGGAGTAAGGCCAGGGAGAGTCCTCACCGTGAAGACAAGTTCTCTGTGCTGGATACAGAGTGGGGAGGGAGCAGAGGGGGTATCAGACTGCCTTGTCTCTTTCATGAAGGCATCGGGGCTGATCCTACGCCATGTGCAGCACATGCACAGCACACACCCGCTATGGAAACTATGGTGCGTGGACATAAGCCCCGCATGCAGGGATTTAGAATTGGCCCCTTTATTATTACTACTGTCGTGTGTACAGCAACCAGCACCCTTAATCTCATTTGATGTCTGTAACTGCTACCATAATACAAATAGACTAGGATAAAATCAATTTAAGAGTAGCTTACATTTGGAATTGGCTGCAAACTATACCAGAGCTAGCAGGTTGTTAAATAAATGGTTGGACCTGCAGTATTCCTCTGTGTTAATATATACAATAATGTTATCTACTGCAGCTTCCCAACCCTATTGACTTTCATGGGACACATTCTCTTACACAAGACATCTTGTTTTGACATGCGGTGTCCATGTCTCTCCAGGAGTGAGTCATACAGCTTTATGAAGCTTCAGAACAGCGGGATTGTTTGCACTGCCGTTTCCATAGACAGCAACTCACCTCTTCTACCAGCACAGTCAGTGGGAACAGGAGTGTGAAACTTGCAGCACATGTGTCCTGAGATCATATTCCAAATAATAATTTCACCATCATAGCTTGATGTGGCAAGAAGAGTAGGTGGACACTGAGCAATACACAGAATATCCTCCTTGTGTCCACGAGTCTGAATGAGAGAGAAAGGGGGGGGAGGGGTCATCAAAGAAGCAAAGCAGCAAGCCAGCTTTTGATCAAATAAGCTTGTTCAGTAATACAAGTGACATCTGGGTGTGGGTTTTTCCTGCTTCTGTTGTCCCACACAAGTACCTATCCCTAGTTACTCTGTAAGAGCATACAGTAGGGGAGGATCCTTCAGGGTTTTGCCTGCCTCTTGCTGTGGGGACTCTGCTTTTCCTTGATAAGCAAACTTCTCTTTCCAGTGCCTTATCTGTAATTAGTAGGAATTATAAACTTCTCCTTACAGAAGGGAGGCTTCCTCTAAAAAGGTGTGAAAGCATGACCTCTCTAGTGAGATGAGGTTTCCAGTCCCTGGCTATCTGCAGCCCAAGGCCAGTGGTCCTGAGATCAACTGCTAGCCAGCAAGAGTAGAATAATGAAAGACTAGAGTGCATCACTAGATATCACATCGGAGATGGAGGACTAAGACCCAACCTCAGCTTGACATGACTTGACTGGTCTTACTGGACATGGGGTGAAATGAGATTTTGACCCATTCAAGAATCTTGCCAAGAATGGGCTTCTCAGCAAGATTCTCTGGGTTGAGAATCGGCATTCTCGCCACCATTCTCACCTTGAGCAGAATATAAACCCCTGAACAGGGGGTTTATAGTCACCTTGAGCAAATATAACCCCTGAAGTGTTCTGTGCATGCGCAAAATGGCCACTAGGGGCCGCACATGTGCAGAATGGCCACTGTAGCCAGTTTTCACATGGACAGAGCATTTGGTTTTTCTTCAAGAATCTCGTGAGATTTTAAAGAAACCTCAAAAACATTCTGTGCATGTGGAAAATGGTCACCGGGAGCCGTGCATGTGCAGAATGGTTGCAGTGGCCGTTTTGTGAATGCGCAGGGTGTTTTGCGCTATGATTTTTTAGTCTTGCAAGATCTTGCCAAGGGCTGCAAGAATCTCTCACGTTCTCATGAGAATGCTTTACATTCTCATTTCAGCCCTACACTAGACCTAGGCTGCGTTGGGCTCCCTAGCTGTGGAAGACCCCACTTTCCAGGGAGTGCCAGGACGTCATTGCACTCTGTTGGGGCAAGCGTCTTGGCCTCTCTCTTTATGGAGTGCCATGACATCATAGCGCTCTAGATGGGAAGAAGGCACTTGGACACATCGGACCCCAGGTTCAAAGGAATCTAGGTGCCAAATTTCTGGATCGAGCAGGAGTCTAGTCAGAACAGGTAAGCTGAGTTCTCTGAAACAAGAGCTACACTAATCTCTCCCCAGCACAAAGTGGTCTTCACCCAAGAACTGTCTGTTTTTTCTTATCTTGAAAGGACTTTAATGAAGCATTAGCCATATTTGGCAGCAGATTTTTAAAAGGTGCTGCAAGTAGATGGAGCCTCTTTTTAAGACATTGCACCGTGCTCACGGATTTAAATAATCTGCCATTAGAAAAGTTGCACGGGCAGCATTTAGCCGCGCCACCGTCATTGAAAAACACGGTTCGTGCATTCCTTTGAATCCACATTAGTAAAATGTTGGGGTTTTACCAATGCGGATTCAAAGAAATGTGCGAGCCGCGGTTTTCAATGGTGGTGGTGCATCAAAACGCCACCTGCGTGACTTTTCTAATAGCAGATTATTTAAATCTGCAAGCACGGTGCAATGTCAGAAAGCAGGCTGGGTTATATAGCAATATTGTACATATGTTTGGGGGACCAAATCATAGATGGAGAAGCTCCTTTTCTTACCTTGCCCCCTCCATTCTGTTAAATGACTCAGCAACGTAAAGACCCTGCCAAGAACTAGCTGATGGTGGGAATTCAAATTAGCCACTTATTGATCATGATTAGTCCCACATACTTTTCATTCTTCTTTATGCCTACCAACAACTAGCATAAGAAGTCCATACACAAGTAATCTCTCAATGAAATAAAGAACTGAAATAGATTCTTACGGTATCATCCTGCCAGTAGGACTGAGGTTTCTGAAAGTGATGAAAGTCATCTGCAGAATCCTGTTCCAAACAACCACAGATAAGAGAAGAATGGGCATTTTCAACGTTTAATACATTTATATCCTGCCCTTTCCCTAGGCCTCAGAGTGGGTTACAACAAACTATACATACATAAGACCAATTAAAAATCTCCTACCCACAATCTCCCCAGCCCCTATTCTCTCAGGGAATGAGGACTTGTTCTGCCCTCCTGTTCTTCCACTGGACAGATGCATACAAGTCCAGAGTAATCTAGCTTACATGTGCAAATGCAAGGGATGTTTTTAAACAAGATGCGTCCACACATGACCTTCCACTGTCCACGTGTCCAACTGCTCGTGTGATGGTGGTGTGTGGGGAGGTTCACTTCTGTGACCCATTCACTGGCCACCCCATGGCCATGCATGGAGCACTCCTGAAAAATCCAGAGTGCCTCGTGCGGGCCAGAGTGGCTGCCTCTGTGGACAGGGCAGCCATGCTGAGAGCTGCTTGTTTAAAGCTCTCCCCATACAACTTGCATGCATGAGTGCCCCACTGCCACCCCATGGATCCCCCCTCAAGCCTTCCTAGTTCAAAAATACCCAACGTGGCCCTATCTGTGTCTGCAAGAAATTCCCACAGATGGAAAAGGAATCATGGAAGTCTCGAGAGAGAAGTCGTCATCCTTCGGATAGTTAAAAGCAATAATTTACAAGCCGGAGGTTTGAAGAACAAGCACACCCTGTGTCTGTTTATGATACCCTCAGTCCACTTAATCCAGTGTAGTCCCCCGCTTTCTGAAGGCTGCACTAGTGCTTTAGCCAACTGACAGAAGGGAAGGTCCTTTTACCTTCCTATCATTAAACAGAGGTCCGCGGGGGGGCGGGGCGACGAGTTAGGGAGGAATTTGACAACACATCTGGTCCTGGCTCCAAACAGAAAGGGTTAACACAGATGCAAGCTAGTTTTTCACATTACATTTTTTTTAAAGTAACAAATAGAGTTTAAGCATTTCTTTTAAAATAAATGCCTTATGCAGAAAATAGACATTTTTCCATACAAGTTTTCCACTTACAAAATACATGTTTATCCTTCTGTCCCATCCAACAGCTATGATATACCTAGAAGAACAATTAATAAAAGTGGATGCCTTTCTACAAGCATGGTTGTCTTCATGCAGAAGTTACTAGGTTAATTTCAATGGCTTGGGTTATGCAGGAAGTCAAACTGGATGATCACAAGAGTTCCCTTCAGACTTTAAAATCTCCAAATGGGATCCTCGTTCCCCAGAAGTCAACAGAATGTCCACTAAGTTCAAAGGAAACAGGATTTTATCCTCTGAGCCTGTATGAATAATCAGCTATTCAGAGTTTGCTTCTTTGAGTACTGGCATCATACAGCATGATCCTTAAAGCTGTTTAGCTTGCACCAATGCAAGCTCCACTAAAATGAAGAGGACTCATATCAGTGCTAAGTGCAAGCTTTGGTGTTAAACAACCAGAGGATTATGCCCTTAGGGTTTATTTATTTGTTCAAAGATACTGTATTATAAGGCAATTGTCATGTTACATATCACACAATAAAAGTGATAAGCACATCCTCCCAAGAACAGACTCCAGAGAACAAATTATGAGCAGCAGAATATAAACATGGGTTACTTGGCTGCTTGAGCAATATCTGAATCACGGAGCTAGGAGTCTGAAGGCGAGATAGAATGTAAGGGCCCAGTCTAAGGTGTACACATGCATCACGAGCAGGTTGCACATGCCCACCAAATATGCACCAAGCACAGAACATGCATGCATTGTGTGCACACGACGTGCAATGCATGCATAGCAGCCAAACGGCAGGTGTATGGTATGCGCTTGGTGTGCACGTATATTGTATGCACGCAGCATTGTGCATACACCTTGGCTCAGCCCCTAACCTGATTGATAGGAGTTGCCTTATATTTATATTTGTTTTTCAGAGACTAAGGCTGTGATCCCCTAACCACATACTCTGGAGTACATGGTTGGTGGGTCGCAGCCTAATAGGTTTATTTCCTTCTGTGGCATGTTAGTCATATGATCATGAAGGATGTTTGATGACCTAATGTTCCAGTAATATTACAGAGGAACAGCTTCCTCTAAAGAAGAGAGAGCACCTGCTGTGCAAATTCCTTTAATAAGACAGTGCTACCAGGAACAAGGTTGCAGTCAAGTAACTTGTGAAACAGCTTACTTGTTCCTATTCACCTCCACGTAGGTGCAGTCACAGATTTCAGCACATCTGTCTTCTGCAAGAGGAAGGAAGAAATCCATACAACATTATGACTTAAGTCCTATACATTATACCATACATTTTTTTCAGCTCGCCAAATATTTTGAAGACGATGCTTACCCCTTTTCAAAGTATGCAAGCAGCAGCCATTATTGTAATTCCATATTTTCAAGCATCCATCTCTTCCTCCCGTCACTAGTCTAAGAAGTAATAAAAGTTTGCCATGTTTTCATAAATACCATTGACAGTGTACACTGAGAAGCATTCAGGGGGCATAGAAAAGCACATACCTCCTGCCACTACTGTCAAAGGTCAAGCAGGTTATTGCAGCCCGTCCATGAGCACCACTAAATTCAAACAAGTGCTTTCCTGTTTCAAAATCCCACACCTTGACTACCTTAAAAAAAAAGAAAAGAAAAAAAGAGAGGTATCTGGAGAACAGCATGTATTTCCTAGTTTGCACCCCTGTGCAGGCCTTCCCAGCCGAGACTGGTTTCCTATTCAGATGATGAAACCGAAGGCAGCATGGTGACTGGTCCCCCTTATTAGGATCTTGACTATCTCAAAAGAAGTCATGTAAAATGCTCAGATGCAGTGAAATCTATCTTTGGCTGTCACAGCTACATGGGGAAGAATGCCTAGTTTTATCATCACGTCAATCAATACCCACATTTCCCTTGTATATGGAAAGAAAAAAAAAGAGAAAAGAAAACACCTACATAGAATAATGCTGCATATTCTCCCGGTTGATTAAAGTCATCACTTAAAATGATAGGAATACAAGCTGACAAACAGATACAGTGTGATGATTTGGCTGCGTTAAAAATGCACTGATTACAAAGACACATGGAATAATGTTAGCAACAAGGACACGTGAAGTGAACTGTGGGTGTCACTTACAGATCCCTCGGAGCAGCTCACCACATGTCTGAACTCTTTGTTGTATTTGCAGCACAGAACTGGCTCCTTGTGTGAAATGATCAAGTGGGGCTCTGGCGGAGACCTGATTCATGAAAAAAAAAAAACCAAGAAGATCACAGAATGTATAAAAGAAATTGTCAGCACTTCCATGCTACAGCTCCAATGCACTACTGTTAAAACTGTGCATTTTTCTGGCATCCACAATTTTTCTTTCTTGGACTGCACATCGCAAGCACCATGGAAAGTGTACTGGAATTTCCACACAACTGGTTCTCAAGTCTTGTGGATCAATGGAGCATGACAGCCAACCATCACACCAGCTGGCAGCAGCCTGGTTGGTCAATGAGGTTGGTAATGGCCACATAAGGCAGACAGCTTTGGTCTCTGCAGATGACACAAGCATCTCTGAGGGAAGGGAGGGTAGCAGTCACTCCCTGGTCTTTCTCCACTCCCAGAGACAACCCTTGTGGGAAGGGACCCAATGCCTGTAGTCATGGCTGATTCTGCAGACCAGCTGTGTACCACATATTAAGGTCTCATGGACTACCAGTCGTCCTCAGTTTGGGAATCATTGTTCTATGCTAGTTCCTTGTAAACATCATCCAAAGGCAGGGAGGTTTTTACTTTATCTGAGAAAGCAAAAGCCCTAGCGGAGTGATGCTGAAGAGCAAGGTCTGTCTCTGTGCCTGTGCCACCCTTTAGTCTCTGCACCCATCTCATGCTTAGGATCTGCGTAGGTTAGACTAACATTTGCTCCAGGGAATTACCCCCAGCACTACTAATATAACAGCATTGCTAACTGCATTAGTGCAGTAGTTCTCAAACTTCTTAAACTGCCCCTTCCCTCATGTCTGTGGTAGCTGAGGTCCCTCTCTGCACCACATGCACACACCTTGCTCCCTGACTCCCCTTTCCACCCTCCTGTTGCTCCCCCTTGTTCTCCGACGGTCTCTTCCCTTTGCTTTATTTTGAAAATCACCCCATCACTTTGGAAATTCTCCCTAGTACAGTCAGAGTGCAGCTAGATATTTGCCTGCTGTGCTCTTTCTTGCGACCTCACCACCCAAATACCTTTTGCACACTCCTCCTCTCTGTCCAGTTTGAGAACCCCTGCACAGAAGTGCTAATGTGCAGGGGATCAAGAATCTTGGCCACCTGTTTCCTCCAGGAACAAAAAGTTGGGTTTAGTGGCCAACCTTCCCCAGTCTATTTCTGTGTTTTACATACACAACTCAGCTATGTGAACCCTGCCCCCCAGCCCCAGGTTTTAAGACAAAACTCAAATCCTGATGCTCTTGTTCTTTACCGTAATCTTAGCTGGAGAAGAGCCAGTGTATCCGTGGCAATGCAGAGAGATCTAGCTCCCGGTGTATAATGGCAAGCAGTGAGCTCTCCCCTAATGCCGCTGCTTTTTGAACAAGCTGTAAACAGGCAGGATTGATCTTCAATATCCCAGATCTGCACAGAAATATGTAGCAAGCTGAAGGAAAATATATGGGGCTGTACACCAATTTCCAATGCAGGCACCTTATAAGTGAGTAATCACATCTGTGCTGCATTTCCCCAAGTCAAGTGGTTATGCATAATATGTTCTGTGGAGATTAAAAACTGAGCAAGAGAACCCCACCACATTACCGCTGTACTTGTGCCTATAGTATTTATAGGTGAAATCAGGTGAGCAAATAGAATGATGAGAATTAGATGAGCAGGGGTATTGCAGTATTGTGGCAGGCTGACAGGCCAAACCTCGTGAGGCGAGCCCGAAGGAGAACCCTGCAACACACCTGGAGAAGCAACACCAGCCCCTGAGGGGGCACACAACCCGCCTGAGAGACCTGCACTGCCTACGGTAGCACTGATGTCATCAGCGGGCACCGCTCCTCTCCCTGGCTGGGCACGGTGCAGCCAAAGAGAAGAGTCGTGGTCCTGGGGTGAAAAGGACTCGGCCGACTGCCCTCAAGGGGGCTGCTCACCGGACTCCCAGGACACCACCCGGGGAAGAAGAGGAGGCCTCGGTAACCCACTGACTGGCAACAAACTGTAAGCTGCCTGAGGGCCCCGTGAGGGAACAGGGTTCTGGACTCTCAGCCTCAAACAGAAAACAAATGGGTGGCAGGTGTCAGAGAAGGTAGGTTGGGTTTTTGCCCGGTGCAGGTGGCCTGACAAGGGGCTGGGGGATCTTTCCCCACCAGGGCAAAGGGACATCCCCTATCTGGCCAGTCCGGTAGTAAGGGGGCTGCCAGGCACATATACCACCACAGGAATACAGAAGAAACTTTATCCAGATCCTCTTTTTTTCCGGACACATCTTACATCCCCCACAACTCTCCAACACATGGAATTACTGATACATTAGAACCTACCTCATCTGAACAACTCTCTAATCCATACAAAACGCACATCATCAAAGGCGACCGAATGAGGTGGTTTTTACTGCTATACATGGAATGAATAGATAAGGGATGCAATCCTGCCTTCGCTTATGTCCAATTTCAGTGAAGTTACTCACAATTTACAGGAGTGAGCAGAGAATCAAGCCAGTTCTAAATTTGCTAGATTCTGGAGACCCATTAGATAATTTACTGTGGTGGTGTATACAACCTGGAGAGGTTTTGCAACAAAGGGGTTGATTACATCTGGCTCACCCACTGGACAGGACCAGCAGTCCAGGACACTGCTGATCCCATCCCTTGAAGGCTGGGCCAGATCCCTTGTGAGTCTTGCTCTCTGTAGATCTTGGCAGGGAGCAGGAGCGCTCTCCCTCGCAGCCTGCGCTGAACACCCCAGGCTGGGATTTGCAATGGCAGAAGTTGCGGAGGAGGTGTTTTGTGTAGAGGAGCTAAAAACCTAGGGCCAGTTCTGTACATATGAACAGATAACAGGCCTTTGAATTACAACAATACTAGCTGGAATCCAAAGAACAGATTCAGATCCCATGGAGAGTCTTTCTATGGAAATCGGAATCAAACCCATGTTACTATACACCTCTCACCTACTTATACGAGACACAAAGGTCGTGGTCCAAAAAGGCTTATGTTTCTGTGCATGTAAAAAGGAAACTGTGGTAAAGTATTAAACCATGCTGTATATAGAGACCTTAATGGTGTTGTTCATGGACATAGAAAATATTTTGTCATCCTCTGCGGAGATGTAGAGGTAAAAGACAGGAGCAGTGTGGCTTCTGAGCACTCCCGTTGGTCTCCTGAAATCGAATAGGAACCCAGCGTCATGAAGGAATTTCAAAATGACACAGTCTCCTCTAAGCCAAGCAACTGAAGAATGAACTTCGTTGAATGTGGCCCTATTTGCATTTGTTTTCTCATCACACACATAACACTCACAGAGGAGTGAGTCTGCAGTATAAAGATGCAGGTCTTTTCAAATGGGCCGCCACTGGGGGAATGGTCCATGGGTGCACCACTTCGGGGGTGGTGCGGGAAGGTGGGCGCAGAGAGGTGCACATCCGTCCCCACCCATGCCCCTGCACAGAGCAACCTGCGTTTTTGCCGGTTGCTCTGTGCAGGAGAGGTGGGTGGAGGTGCATGTTTTGCGGAAGCATGTACGCGTGCCCACCCGCCCGCTGCTGCTGTCACACAAGATGCACCCGCCCATATCCACTGGGTGGGAATGACTGACTGGGTGCATTTCATTTTTAAAAGGCCACAGAGAGCAATATACACTGAACAGCACTCACTGGTTCCTTTACCTGAGGACTACAGCTTTCATGAGAAATTAAGGCCTTCAAATGCATTTGAAGACCCCAAAATCTGCAACAAACTCCATGCAAGCAGACCCCCTACACCCAAGCGATGGCCACCATCTTGGCAGACATCGGGGACTGAACCAGGAACATCCAGAGACAAAATATGAATTGCTAGAGATCAGACTAAAGTGTTAGACCCCACCAAATCGGGGGGGGGGGGGGGGCTCTCCAGTCCATGGACCAAATCTGCCCCCTGGCTGTTTTTTATTTGGTCCCTTTCTAGTTCCTGGACCTGGTCCATGAATCCAGTCTTTACTCCCAAGCACTGAAAGGAAGGGAGGCAGAGATGAGGGCATGAACTGAAGGACAGGGGATGGATCCATGTCATAGATCCATGATTTGGTCTCTCCCCGTCTTTTCTCCCCCTACATCTGGAGCACATTCTTAAGCACTCCTCTCCTCCAACTCCTATCCAGCCCATGGAGTTTGTACTAATTCTCAAAGTGGCCTGTGGAAGGGGTAAGGTTCCTTATCTCTGCTCTAAATGGTGGCTGTTAGAGACTCACATCCTCTATTAACGATCTGGTCAGGCTGGACTTGCCCACTTGGGCCCGAGCCCAATTACAGTCGCCTGACCACTGACCTCCCCGCTTTCCATAGACAATGTAAGACCTGGCTAGGCCTTTCCCGAGGGAGATGGGCTGGGTGGGTTGGGTTAGGGTGGGGTAGGGGGTAATTTGTTTTACTGTGGGGTTTTTAACTGTATTATTGTTTTTTAATCTGTTTTCTATGTTGTTAGCCACCCCGAGATGCTTTTAGCAGGAGGGGACGGTATACACATTTTATAATAAATAATAAAATGTTGTGTCTGATCACACTCTGTTGATCAATCCAACCTCATATGGTTTGGAGTGAAACCCACTTAAGCCCCAGACCGAACACCTTAAGTCAAGTCCCAATGCAGGGATAGTATAACCAATCTAACTGTGCCCCCCTTCATTTAAGGCCAATGCCTCTCTAGATGCTCCCCTTTCATTACTCTCCTCTCTGTTTGCTATCCTAGTTGTGCAACAGAAAGAGAAGTGCCCCCTCAGGTATCCCCGCCCCTCCATCCGAGACACCTTGGTTATGTCGCTGTCCCATTGGATTCAGGCCAGGCCACCAGGTTTTCTTCTATGAAATGGGTACATAATACATGTAGAGTAATGGGTTACTCCTGCACAAGGGTGTAACTATAATAGGAGCAGGTGGTGCGACTGCACCAGGGCCCAGATGCTATGGAGGCTCCTGGTCCCCGATTCAGCTACATCCCCTGCCACTGGGAGAGGGTGTGGGTGTGGGAGTTTCTATTCCTCCATCTACACTAGGGCCCATTCCAACCCGGCTAGGCCTCTGTTCCTGCACAGAGATCATTGCCCAAGTGAACAGCTTCACCTCAAACTGACCTTGGAGAACATAAATAGCATTCCAAGTTTTATTTCATTGATAGAACTGTCTAGCAGGGATCCATCTGTAAGACATTGGTGACTGTCTTCTCTATCAGCATCCAGAGATAGCATGTGGCTGCTGTGTTGGTCCCAAGTGACAGAAGGTGAAAACAGACATGCACCTTAACTCTGCTTTAACATTTCTCATGCATGTTGCGGGGCTGTATTGGTGCCCTGTGCATAAGAAATGTTAAAGTGGAGTTACATGCATGTCTGTTTTCACCCAGAGAGGGAGACAAAGTGGTTCGAATTATATATTTTATTAGACCAACTGCTGTTGGTGAGACTGAACAAGCTTTCAGGTCAAACATGCCTGAGGAAGGGCCTGGTGTGGCTCAAAAGCTTACTCATTCTCACCAACAGCAGTTAGTTCAATAAAATATATACAAACCACTTTGTCTCCCTCTTTATCAGCATGACATACAGTGCACATTAACATCTTATGCATAATACACGGTTACAAAGCCTTTCCTTACAGCATTACAATGGCATCTTACCCAGGCATATAAGGGTTCCACATTCGAATGAGGCGATCCATTCCGCCCGTCACTATAAGGTTGTTCTTTTTGCAGAATGCAAATGTTTTGACTCCTTTGTGGACTCGAAACACTGTCTGATCCCCCTCAGCTCTCCTTGGAGGAGTTCCTGATATCAGCTGCCCCCTTCTTGCCTTTAAATCTTTCCCATGGTCCTTTATCTCTTTCATCTGTTGTTCAACATTTGTGGCACCAACCGTACAGCCTGAAAAAGAGAGACACTCCGTTCATACGGCTGTCAGTCCTCAACGTGTCCCAGGCAATAGCAATTAGCCTTTCTACCACCTCCCTTGTGAGACTGGTCCACAGACCAGACACTAAACTCTTCCATGGTACAGAGTACAATACCAGACTTTAGAAGTTAACGATACTGGGAGAGAGAGAAATTGTTACAAGAATTAATTTGTATTTTCCACAGCAGTCTGTGGAAGTATATAGGCTTAAATGGTTACTATAGAAACTGGGAGGAATTTAATAGAAGCTAGTTGTACTGCAGGAGGGTCTGCTAGGCAAGATAGTTACAATCACATAGTCACCATGGAGCACGACAACTAGTAGGTGCCAAGGCCGAGCTAGGTTGGAACGAGCCACCCCAACCCTTCCCAGTGGCAGGGGATGGATGCAGCCGCACCCCACTCCACCCCAAACTGACATGCCCCAGCGCAGCTGCATCACGTGTCCCTATTATAGCTACACCCTTGAGTACCTGACTTGTGCACACACCATTCTCATTAGCGGAGAAGTATTCAAATGCTACAAGGTCGGAGTTAAGCAATGAAGGCAGCTATAGCCAAAACATTGTACTTGCTCGCTATGAAGCTGCTATGAGAGAAAGAGGGCTTAACATCTTCGCCACGGATAGAGGCTACAGTGGCAGTTTGCACAGCTCTTGGCAATCAGCCAGCTTTATTCACCCATGTTGCTGCTGCGCAAGTGGGTCGGGTGGACACTTCTCATTCCAGTCTAGTTAAGCCTCTGCTTCTGCACAGCAGCAGCATCACAGTTAACATCTAGCAACTAATTCTTCAGTTCAAGAGAAGTTAGTTTGCATGCAGGGGCAATGCAGTCATTTGCATCGTTATCATCAGCAGCCACATGATTGACAACCCATTGTTCAGTAGCAAAGTGCTAACAAGGCACTTTACCCCTAACTCAGCAAATTGCTCCTGTGCCTCTCTTTCTGGGGACACAACCTAATTAGTGGTGCATTAGTATTATTTTGGGTACCAGTGTAATTTCACTGAACTACTTGCACAGAGATTAATATCTTACTCCAGTTCCCATCAAAGTCAGTTGTGCCACTGACTTCAGTTGGAGCAGATAAATCACATCAGCATTTGCTAAAGGGTTTGGCTGAAGATAAAAGAGTGGAGCAAAAGCTTAAAGCTCAGTAGGTGTTTAAATAGTTTTCTTAACTGGAGTCTAAAATTTGTTGTATGCTGGTTGGTGGGGAGGTGCCTATTTTAGCCTGAGCTATGTAGTTAGCTTGATCTATGGGGGTGGGGGGGCGACAATGATCTGGGGGAGGGGAACACTTCCATTATTGGGGGTGTTCACCCTCCATTGGTTCCATCTGTGGGGAGTCTAGGGGTGATTCTGGATTTGAAACTGCTCCTGGATTACCAGATGTCAACTGAGGCCAGGGGCGCCTTTCACCAACTACGTCTGGTGAGTGTTGGAATTTTATTAGTGGTCAAAAAAACCAAAAAAACAAAAAGCAGCTTGAATTGTTAGTAGCAACAGCTTAGTAGTAATCAACACCTTGGAGATTGTTTCTAGATTAAAATAATCTACTTTATTGAGAAGTACATTGTGATCGGAAAGGCCTATCCCTAGGTCTTACTAGCTAACTGCCACCAGCATGGTGGCCGGTCATGTTGAAGGTCAGAGAGAGAAAATAGGAATGGCGAAAGGTCAGGAAGAAGGAGGAAGTCCAGTAGGAGCTTCCTGGGCACATCCCACCTGGGAGGGGGCTTAGAAGCAAAGATCAGGAACGGTTAAAGTGATACTCACACTAACTCACTATCTCTACTCCCAATGCCCCTAGTGGTCATTAGGGTTTGTTGGTGCAAAAGGTGATGTCATCTGGAGCTGTTTTCCAACGATGAGAAGGTTCTGCCCATATGTTTTGGAATCCAAGCTGGCCACCGTCATGCACACATTCATCATCTTGAGACTAGACTATTGCAATGTGTTCTACATGAGGCTGCCCATGGTAACGATTTGGAAACTGCAGCTGGTGCAAAATGCAGTGGCCCATCTAATTACTGGGACAGGCTGCAGGGAGCACATTCATCCAGTGCTCCAAGCATTGCACTGGCTGCCTATTATTTTCTGGGCCCAATTCAAGGTGCTGGTCTTAACCTTTAAAGACCTACATAGCCTGGGCCCTGCTTACCTGAAGGATCGCGTCACCCCCTGGGCAACCATTGCGCTCATCTAGGAGCACCCCCGTGGAGGTCCCGCATTATCAGCAGGTCTGAACAGACAGGAGGGCAGTCTCGGCGGCCGCATCGTCTCTATGGAATGCCGTCCCGGTGGAGGTTCGCCTCAGCCTGAACCTCATTGTCTTCCACCAAAGCTGTAAGACCTGGCTCTTTTGTCAGGCGTTTGGCAGGGGGAAGGGTGGGGATGGGTTAAGTAGCGGGGACAGGAATATTTTCTTACATCGATCTGGGTTGTATTTTTATGTATTACAGTTTGGGGTTTTAAATGTATGTTTGTATATTTATATTGTATACTTATAGTTGTATTTTATATTTATAATGTGTTTTGCTTTATTAATATATTTATGCTAGTCGCCCCGAGTTGCCTGTGAGTAAGAGAGGTGGGGTAAAAATCTAAGAAAAAAATAAAAAATAAAATCTCTAATCAGATATTTCAGTGTCTGTATCTGCTCAATCTGTTCCTACAGACTTCAGGGTTTCTCTTCTCCAAGGGCTAGGGTTGACACCTTCAGTCATTTTTTAACCTGACACTTCCATTTTGGCCTATGGGAGTGTCAAGTAAAAAACCCCATCGCAGGTGGCATCCCTGCCAAGGGCTGACCGGCTGCTTCTGGGAAACCTTTGTCCAAGCCACATGGCTGCCTGGCGAGAGTGTGCAAGCATGATGTCTAAGCCTCTGGACAACTGCACAGCTCTGGGTCCAGATCTGGCTGCTTTTCCCCCTTTCCCACATTTCTGCACTCCCTGCTGCTCCTACTTGCTGAATATTTTCTCAACGCTGTTACACTCAGCAAGCCTCGGCTAGGATACTTTTATTTATAGCCACGCACTCATTCCATCCAACGGGCCACCCACCCTTTGCTCCTGACATATTTTTTTAAGATTAGCTGTGCCTGGTTGTCTGTTTGCACACCTAGCAAATTGACTAATGGAAAATTTCTACCTGAGGCTTACTGCCCAAGAAGAGTCAGACACTCCTTCCCAAGAACAAGTCTAGAAAATATCCAAAATATAAATGACTATATTGTTGTTCCACTCTCAAAGCCAGAAAAATGATCTCTCACTCAATTAATAATCTGTACCTGTTTTGGGGCATATTTGAAAGAACAACATTCCTGAATGAATGTTGAGAGAGAAGTAGCAGGAAGACTGCCAAATATTTCAAAGAAGTGGAATCCCTGCAATCAACCTGCATCAAACACCTGCCTTATTATCCAGCAAATAATCCTAGAGTTTTACTCAATACACTCCACCACTGGGCCTCAGTAGCAAAGGCCCTGCGCTGCTGGAGATCACTTTGGATGGGCCTGATTCTCTCACTGAACTGTGTGTTCTTGATGGTAGTCAGTAAATCAATAGACATGCCTCACCTGAGTAGACCCAGGTAGCATTAGTTGCCCTTGCTTATTCCTTGGGGTGATGGTTTGCTTTTGGCAGCGTTCTGGCCCCTTTATGTTTTTAATGTTTAATTAAACCAAACCCCAACACTGAACCTTATGAGTTTCTCTCATCAATATTCAAAACTCACCCCACACCACTAGAAGTAACCCACAAGTTTACAACAGCCACTATGGAACAGGCAAGACAGTAGCCAGGGGAAAGAAGCTGTGTGTAAATCAGGTGCTCATTAGCTGGCTTCTTAGAGGCTTTAGTAGGAATAAAATTGTTACCTATTACTAACGCTGTAGGCTCATGATTTGAAGTGGAAATTACCGCCTTAATGGAATCGTAGTAATTCATCTACAAGGAAGAGAACAAAAAAAGTAATGTTTATTATATAAAAATATAAAATATTGATTAGATGAGAGTGCAGAGGGGCGAGGTTACTCAATTCCTTTGACTTCCATTTCCAAGGAATGGAAATACACAGATGAAATAGTAACATTTGCAAACATCTGCATGAGAGTGGGTGCATTGCTCTCATTCCAGCATCTCTCTGCTGTCTCATTTAAAAGGACAAAAACAAATCATTCCTGGGTTGTGTCAAAGCACGGGATGCAGATTCTAACTCACCCACCCCCATCTTTCCCAATAGGGAAAAAGATCCAGCCACTTTGTCAGAGCTGCTCTCAATCTTCTAAGTGTGCACAGTAAGCACTGTCTCCTCCCTCCCCCCTTTTCTAAAAGTGATCAGAAAAACCACAGATCAAAAATGTAGATGCACACCTCACCTGACTGGTTATCTGTTCTTAGGAATGTCAAGCATGACTCTAAGACCCTTGAGAATCTGCACGACAAAGAATGTCCTGAGCCTCCCTCCAAGGCGGAATAACGGGGCTAGAATTTAGGCCAATGTGAAGTATAATCTTTCCTAGATTTGTGAGGACATGTATATGGATAATTTATGGTGCTGCAGTACATTCACTGTGGCTGTGAGACCCTAAATGCACTGCAGCCAGGAGAGCCCAACTGAAGTCAATAGGGCTATTCCATCACTAGTGCCTGTAGGCATTTCTCACAAAATCAGCTGTTTTGTAAACAGATAAGTAAGCTCTGTAACCCTCAGGCTACCTCTAGCACAGGGGTGGGGACCTGAGGGCCAAATGCAGCACCGGAGCTTGTTTTTATCTGACCCCCGCAATCACTGAAAAACTGAGCTTAGAGTAAGGGAGGAGAGAGGATGGCATGCACACAAGGACAGGGAATGGATCCATGGCACAGATCCATGATCTGGACTCTCCTCTTCCTGAGTGCACCCCTTAAAATGCTTCCACCCCCCCCCAACTTTTATGTGACCCTCAGAGCAGCTTGTACTAACTTTCAAAGTGCTCCTGGGAGGGGAAAGGTTCCCCATCTCTGCTCTAACATTCAAAAACTCATGAGGAGCTCAAGGAAACCACCATGCAGTTCATTCTTAACCCACAGAAATGCTTTCATGGAAGGTTCAGCCTGGGCAGCTTAGTTTGGCATTTCTCAGTCATGGCTAGGAAAGGCAGAGAGGATTATTTTCATCCCATGCCTATTTGATTTCAGTTCCTGAGCAACAACTTTGAACTCACCACTCCTCACTCTAGCACTGCTTCACCAAGGTACTCACATCCTGGCCTAATTTTAAGCATGTAAAGAGACCCAGTCAGTTCAGGCATGTGTACCTTGTCGAGCAAGGACTTCCTAAGTGATCGCTTTTAGGATGTCATTCTTTAGTCCCTGCATCAGTTTATTGAGTTGTCTCTTCCTCTCAGGTCAAGTTTCATGGTTTGACTCTACTCTCATGTTGCTGACTCTGCTGAATTTGCAGCACGGAGGAACCACATGGTGTACGTTCCTCACCCCACAACCCTTAACCCACCCCATTTCATGCCTGGGGTGTGGGGTGAGGGACATGCAGGACGTGGAAGGATATTGGGGATGGGGCACAGAGTCAGGTCAGGGCCAAAAGAGGAAATAGGAAGGGGAAACAAGAGGCAAGGCCAGGAGAAGAGGCAAAGCTGGAGCCAAGGCAGAGCAGAATGAGGGCTGCAAACAAAAAGCTGGAGACAAGGAACAAAAACAGGACAAGGAGCATGAACGCAGACAGTACAGACACAGGAGGCAAGGGGAGAGACAGGACTGGGAACAGAGCAAAGGACAAGGAACTAGAACAAAACAAGGGCTGGAAACAGGAAGAAGAAAGTTACTCTAGCCAACTTCCTGTTGCTGCCAACCAGCTACCAGAGGCTCGTGTCGTTTCTGTTTTTGTTTTTTCATTTTCATTATTTAAATCTGTCGTTTTTGTTTTCATAAATATAAAATTGTCATTTTTGTTTTTTCTTTTATTTTCGTTTTCCATTGGCTTAATGGAAAACACATGTTTGACTGTAGCTTTTTTGTTTTTTATTATATTTGGCTGAAATATGCTGTGCTTATACCTCTGGTGGAAGGCATTATGTGTACAAAATTCTAAAACAATTGGATACAGGAATCCAATTTTGGAAGCAGTTGAATTAATTTATTTTGCAAAAATCTTCATATACATTCTTAGCTGTAACTTCTTTGCCTCACATTTAATGTAGATGAAACTTGTCAAGTTTATACTCCTTCCCATATTTACTAACTCTGCCAAATTTCAGAAGTATTGAATAAACATTCCTGGTGATATAAGCAATTAACTTATAAATGTATGTCTGACTATAACATCTTTGTAGTCAAACCAGTGTACATCAAATTTGGCAGGGATCTATATCACAGTTTCATAATCACCTCTGCAGAAAGATATAATAAAGGATCCCAATGTTATATGCCTCCATAGCATATGCAGAGAAGGAGCCTATGCCAGGGATTCTCTTACGTGTCACTGTGGAATAAGATCAGTTTGTGATGTCAATTGGCCAGCAGAAATGTCAACCAAATATCCCCATTCTGTGATGTGACCATCCCAACATCTCTCCCACACTTGTTACGGGGAAGTCGGAAGCATCTGTTTAGGAAAGAGCCAATAGAGATTCTCTTATGTCCTCTGTCACAGTGCTGCAGGATGTGATTGTGATGATAATTGGCCAGCCTGGATGTGTAAACTATGTCTCCTGATTGCTGGGATGCTATCCCCAAAGTCCCAGTTATGCCCCTCTATGCCCACCTGAGGGCTGCCCCCTATGCCCGACTTGAAGCCACTACTGATTGGCCCTGTAAAGCTGGAAGCATCCAGTAATCAGCCAGTGAATTGCTCCACATCCTCCCTCCCCTTGCCATGCCAGGTACCTGCCTCTGACTGCCACTGCATGTGCTGCTATTTATCTGAATAATGGTCTTCAAGGGGACAACTTCAATTGCTTATAAAATTGGGTCCCTTTATCTAATTGTCCTGTAGTTTGGCAGAGATGACAGGAAAGGTATGATATACATGCCTGCCACATATCTTGTAAACAGGATGGAATATACAAATGTTATAGTTAGAACTGTATTTTCAAGTTAAGATCAGGACCCTTCATCCAATCTTTCTGAGAATTGGCAGTTGTGTTAGGCTTATGGAGGGACATGATATTCGTAGGTTACATGAAAATTGGATAGAAGATAAAGAAGGTGTAGCCATGAATGTGTATGGAGCTTTTCTTTAAATCACAACATTTGATTGCTTCTAAAATCTGTTCCCTTTATTGAATCGTTTCAAATATTGGTACACATAGTGCCCTCTATTCGGGGTACAAGCATCCCAAATTTTATCAGAATTGAATAAGAAACCAAAATGTTATAGCCATAAATACATTTTTCAGTTTTTTCCCTTTATTTCAAAAACAAAATGTTGTTTTTGTTTCTACTTTCATTATTATTTTTGTCATTATCATTATTGCAATAATGATTTAAAAATGACAATTCTTGTTATCGCTATTGTAATAACAAAAATGACATGCACATCCCTAAAGTTGGGGGCATGGCAAGGACTGGAACAAGGAGCGTCAACAGAGCCAAGGGCAGCTTGTTCCACCAGGCCTTCCACGGAGCCACTCCCGCCTCTCCCTCATTCCTCTCCCTGACTCACAGCTGAGCTGGTGGCTACAGCATCATGCTGCCAGAGCATGCACAAAGCCATCTCAGCTGTGAGCGAGAGAGGGAAGCGGAGGGAAAGGTGGGATGGGCAGGGCCTAGGGTTGCCACCTATGCACATTTTAAAGAAATACTTAGGAAAAATACATGTTGCAGGCGCTGCACTGGCACCAGTGCAGGCCCTGCAACATGTATTTTTCCTAAGTGCTCCTTAAAAATGTGCATGCGTGGCAACCCTAGCAGGGCCATGTGTTGCTTTTACTGCACAAGTGCTTGGGGCGGTTCCCTCGGCTGCCCTAGGGGCATTTGCACAGTAAGGGCAAGGGTTGGAAAGCTCCCTGCAATTCCCAATGCAGGGAACCCTCCAATCAACACTACCTCCAGGCAGTGATCATACTGCCCAGTGGACAATAGCACCAGAGTGGGGCAGAGCAGAGGGCGCTGTGGTATTCTCCTGGCGGCTGCTGGGACTCATGCCTCCTCACCCCAGAGAACTAAGATGGCTGCCAGACTCTGCAGCCAGGACAAGGATCACTGGTAATTCCTCCTCTCTGCTCCTTTCACCTTCTGTTTCTGCCTCTTTCTCTCTCTCCGACTTTCCCCATTTCAACATCTATCCGCTCCTCCCTACCTTCCCTTAACCCATCACACATTTCAACTACTACTCCTCCCCGAGCCGTCATGTGGGCAGGAGGGAGCAGGGTAAAAGTATTTTGAAATAAATAAATAAATACTCACTCACTCCTCTCCGCCTCTTCCCAATCCTCCACCCTCCATTTCTATTCGTCACTGTTTCCCCCATCCTCCATTTCTGCCTCCCTCTCTTGCTCTCTACCTTCCTCCCCACCCACCTCATTTCAGTCCCTCCCTGCCTTCCTTTACATCCCCTTTTGACCCCTCCCAACCCTTCCTGCCATCCACCCACCCCCCATTTCAACCTCTTTTCTTTCCTTCCTTCTATCCACACCCTATTACTACTACTCCTTCCTCCTCTCCTCTCTGCCTCCCCCACCCCCATTTCTGCATCTCTCCCTCACTTCTTTTCCTTCCAGCCCTCCCTTCCTGTTTTCTACTCCTCCTTGGCTTCCTTTCCACCCACCTACCACCACCCTTGTTCAGGGGCGGCTGGTGGATTTTGATGTTGGAGTAGGGATGGGCGAATGCGATTCGGAAGTTTGGCCGACCGAACAGAACTTGCGAACCGAACTCGAATTTGAACGTTTGGTTCGGATGCGTTCAGTGAGTTCAGAATTGAATTTCCATTGGTTTCAATGGAAAACCCATTATCAGCTGTAAACATTTTGTTTAGAAGCAGTTGAATTATTGTATTTTGCAATATTCTACATATACATTCTTAGCTGTAACTTCTTTGCCTCACATCTAATGTAGGTGAAACTTGTTCAGTTTATACCCCTTCCCATATTTACTATTTTTGCCAAATTTCAGAAGGATTGGAAAAGGGTCTTGGTGGTATAAGCAATTAACATGTACATGTATGTCTGACTATAACATCTTTGTAGTCCAACCAGTGTACATGAAATTTGGCAGGACTATATATTTCACTTTCATGATCATCTCTGCCAAATATCAGAAAGATATTATAAAGGGTCCCAATTTTATATGCCTGTACAACATATGTAGAGAAGGGGCCTATGCCTGGGATTCTCTTATGTCACTGTGGTATAAGATCGGTTTGTGATGCAAATTGGCCAACAGAAATGTCAACCAAATATCCTCATTCTGTGCTGGGACCATCCCAACATATCTCCCCCACTTGTTTCTGGGAAGTCAGAAGCATCTGTTTAGGAAAGAGTCAATAGAGATTCTCTTATGTCCTCTGTCTCAGTGCTGCAGGATGTGATTGTGATGATAATTGGCCAGCCTGGATGTGTTTAAACTATGTCTCCTGACTGCTGGGATGCTATCTCAGAAATCCCAGTTATGTTGCTTATGCCTGCCTCAGGGCCGCCCCCTATGCCCACCTCTAAGCCACTACCAATTGGTCCTGTAAAGCTAGAAGCTTGCAGTAATGTGTTTGGCCACTGAATGTGTCTGTCAGTCTTTGGGGTTGCTCCACATCCTTCCTCCTACCATCTCTCTCCCCCTGCCATGCAGGGTGCCTGCCTCTGACTGGCACTGAATATGCTGATATTCATCTGAATAATGATCTTCACAGGGACAACATCAATTGCTTATATAATTGGGGCCCTTTACCAAAATCTCCTGTACATTTGCTGAAATGTCAGGAAAGGTAAATTATACATTCTTGCCAAATATCCTGTAAACAGAATGGAATATCAAAATGTTACCCCTGGAAACATATTTTCAGGTTAATGTCTTATACCCTTGGGACCCTTAATTTACTTTTTCTAAAAATTGGCCAAAGTATTAAGCATATGGAGGGATGTAATATGCACAAGTTTCATGAACATTGGATGCAAGATAAAGAAGTTGTAGCCATGAATGTGTATGGAGATTTTCTTAAAATCACAACATTCAATTGCTTCTGAAATTGGTTTCCTTTATCTAACCAATTTGAATTTTGGTACACAAACTGCCCTCCATTGGTGGTACAATCTTCCCAAATTCCATCAAAATCTAATAAGAAACAAAAATGTTATAGTGGGAAATATGTTTTTTAGTTTTTTTCCTTTATTTCAAAAACCAAATGTCATTTTCAGTTCCCGATTGCACCAAACTAAAGACTGAACCGAGCCCAACCGAACTGAATACCAAATCTGAACTCAAAGTTCGACCCAAACCACTGAATGGTCAAACATCCAAACCTGGTTCTGTTTGCACATCCCTATGTTGGAGGGGCACTGGGGTAGTAAAGCCGGCGGGCCTAGGGGCGGAGCCTAGCCTAGGGGCAGAGCCAGGGATACAGTAGGCGGATCCAGGGATGTGGTAGGTGGAGCCAGGGCATAACCCAACCAGAAGCAAGGAGTTCCCAAGGTTAACATTGTATGGACATTACATTACTTAATCCAGCAATTTCAGTTAGGCAGGTTATATTCACGTCCTCTGACAGGTTTAAAAGCAGGTAGTTCACCAGACTACAGTTACATCTCATGATTTCAAAACCTCAATTTTATCACAAGCATCACATTTCTAGGATTTTGAACACCCATAAGATCACCAGACTAACCGTTACATCTCATGATTTCAAAACCTCAATTTTATCACAAACATCACATTTCTAGCATTTTGAACACCCATAAGATCACCAGACTAACCGTTACATCTCATGATTTCAAAACCTCAATTGAATCATGGGGCATTAAATACTAATTCCCCCTCAATCTCTGCTGCATGTGTGTTGGGGGGGGGAGGGATTAGTATTTAACACTCCACATCATCAAGTGAACAAAACTAATATAAAAACCAGAAAACCACACAGAAACAAGCCAAACCATTCCCACAAGCCCCCAAAGGCATCCCCGGCAGCCAAACACCTGTGCAACCACAAAGGCCTTTTTTTAAAAAATTGGCCAGTTTCAGGAATGCATTGCCACCAAATCAGACACATCCAGATCAGCATCCATAGTAGCTTCACCAACGAACTGCCTGTTTAAGAACACAGACCCCTTTTTAAAAAACAGTTTGGCCCCTTTCGGGGCTGCATTCCCACCAAAGCAGGCCCCGAGTCCAACCAGCATCATCCCCAGCAGCCACACCTTATCC